>JBBPBX010045691.1:0-11525 GCA_038048925.1 Garcialebias charrua | reverse complement strand
AGGCATGTAACGGTTATAATGGGTTTACCGAACCGTTCCGGTACACCACGTTCGGTTCGGTCCACCTGCGTACCGTTTCGGTTATTTTTTCACTCATTAAACGTTCTTAACAGGGGAATATATGCACCGCGGAACAAAATTTCCTGGGCGCGTTTCAGCACGGAGCTATTTTCGCGTGGCACGCGCAGCATTTAGCCGTTAGCATCTCGTGCGGTCTCCTGTTTTTGAACGTTATAGCTTTCTTGTTAAAAGACGAGCGCACGCGCAGCTTGTGTGGACTTTGTTTCATGAAGACTGCAGCAGCTGAGTGCGTGACGCAGCTCTCTGCAGCAGCAACACGTCTAAAACGTGAACGCGCTGGAAACTGTCATCCGAACGTGAACGAAGAGCTGTATTAAAACTACTTCATCCGAACGTGAACAGCAGCTGTATTAAAACTACTTCATCCGAACGTGAACAGCAGCTGTATTAAAACTACTTCATCAGGTAATCAGAGCGGTCCAGAGCAATAACACAAGCTGTATGAGTTTTTAAATCTCGAATCTAAGTCTGAACGTTGTTATATGCGCAGGCTTTAAAGTTGCTGAGCGTCGCTATGAGACATTCATCACGTCAACACTTCAAAAAGTCATCTTTAAATGAATGAATAAATGGATTAAATAAAATATTAAATAGCTTGTGAGGGAGGTCTTATTACTCTGGGTTCATGAGACACGACTCCAGATCGGATTGGCCCCACCCCTACTACTACTGTTGCATTGTGGGGAATGTAGTGTTGGTACATGACCGGAGGGCTTATTATGTTGTTTTTCTTGCAAAAATACAAAAATAATAATAATAAAATAAAATAAATAATTTTAGTACATTATTATGTGTCAGGAGGGCTTAGGAATAGGAAATTTAAAAAAAATATATTAATTTTTTTTTTGACCAAAAGGGCACTTGGGGGCAAGGAGCAAAAGGGGCAGGTGCTCAAGCCCCCATAGCCCCCCCCTCTGCACGTCCCTGTTAGACACGGTGTACTTTTGCTGCAAATAATAATGTTGTGCATCAAAGGTATTTATAAAATAATGTGTACTTGTGAATGAGTATCATGGGCAGCAGTATTTATTTTGCACTGGGTCATCTGTTTAACAGATCAACAAAGTGAAAACAAGTACAGTATGCTTGTTTGTAAGGTGATTAAAATGTGTTGTTCTTTTTTTATTTCCATGAGGCGTTCCACATCCAATCTGAGCCGTGCTTCACAGACATCAAGCATCAAGGAGACGTGTAGACATGTCACTTTGGAGGTGACATATATGAGAGCTGATTCACCAGGTACATGTATTCATGTTTTATTTATTACTTTTGTACCCTACCCTCTGTCTGCAGGTATTAATATTATTAATTATGTTTTTATTATTTTATTTATTACTTTTATTATGGCGGACATTTATATAAAAAAAGTTTAAAAAAAGTTTATGCAACATTAATTCTTGTTTATTTGTTCATTGCTACCTGTCCCAACATTTTGGGGATTTGTTGACACTGTGAAATTTTGAATCAACATCTTTCTCCATTAAAATGTTACATTTACTCAGATTAAACTTTTGATCTTTTCTCTTTTCAGGACTGCAAATATCCAGGGTCGGGATGGAGTGAGGGAAGTCGACCGCTGCATCGTGTCCCAGATTTGTCCTCATGCATGAGGGAAAAAATAAATAAACAAATTGATTACAAAAACTAGTTGTCTATGATTCATTTTATTAACAGTAAGTTACTTCAAAACAACAAAAGGTTCTGAAAACACATGGGACACCACCCCAGCTCCTCTGTTTGGACGCAGTGGACAGCAGAACGAGGAGTCCCAACCACCTTCAGGATGCCCCACCTTCCAGCCAGAAACGAACACCAGGGTCTCAGCTGTACCAACATTGTCGTGGATGCAGGTCTCAGGAGATGAAGCTCTGGCCGAGACTCTGCATCATCTTCTTGGTTAAAGTAATCCTGGCTGCAATTACTCTGTGTGGCTGCTGGGTGCTTTGAGTCATCACAGTTATCTGAAAAGAACATTTTAAAGGATACACAGTACATGTATTGTTAAATTTATTGCAATTGGTTTGGTTTGCATTAAGAAATATTTTCTCATTAATCTTATCAGCTGTGCTGTGCCCAGTTTTGATTAGCTGACACATAGCTTAAACAAATACTGTATACATGTCCTAACAAATATATATTGTACAAGCTTATCTAATGTTTCTAAACACGGATACATGAGGAAATCTGGAGTGGCAGAAAAGTATGTTAGATTGGTACAGGACATGTATGAGGACAGCAGGACAGTGGTGAGATGTGCTGTGGGTGTGACAGATACCTTCAAGGTGGAGGTGGGATTGCATCAAGGATCGGCTCTGAGCCCCTTCTTGTTTGCTCTGGTGATGGACCGACTAACAGATGAGGTCAGGCAGGAATCCCCATGGACTATGATGTTTGCAGATGACATTGTGATCTGTGGTGAGAACAGGGAACAAGTGGAAGAGAACTTGGAGAGGTGGAGGTATGCTCTTGAAAGAAGAGGAATGAAAGTCAGTCGTAGTAAGACAGAGTACATGTGTGTGAATGAGAGGGAGGCCAGTGGAACAGTGAGGCTACAAGGAGCAGAGGTCACAAAGGTGCAGGACTTCAAGTACTTGGGGTCCACTGTCCAGGAAAATGGGGAATGTGGTAAAGAGGTGAAAAAGAGAGTCCAGGCAGGATGGAGTGGATGGAGAAAAGTTTCAGGAGTGATTTGTGACAAAAAGGTGTCAGCAAAGGTCAAAGGAAAAGTTTACAAGACAGTGGTGAGACCAGCTATGTTGTATGGTCTGGAGACAGTGGCATTGACAAAAAGACAGGAGAAAGAACTGGAAGTGGCAGAAATGAAGATGCTGAGGTTCTCCTTAGGAGTGACAAGGATGGATAAGATCAGGAATGAGATCATCAGAGGTACAGCACATGTTAAACAACTGGGAGATAAAGTTAGGGAGGCCAGACTGAGATGGTTTGGACATGTCCAGAGGAGGGACAGTGGGTATATTGGTAGAAGGATGTTAGAAATGCAGCTGCCAGGAAAAAGACAAAGAGGGAGACCAAAGAGGAGATATATGGATGCAGTTAGAGAGGACATGGAGGTAGTTGGAGTGAGGACAGAGGATGCAGAGGACAGAGTGAGGTGGAGGAGGATGACTCGCTGTGGCGACCCCTGAAAAGGGAAAAGCCGAAAGAAGAAGAAGAAGCACTGTTTGGTGCTAATTAATAGTCAATTCAAAAAACAATGTGTTTAGTTCTGGGTTGCATAACAAAAATAAGCCAAAGCGTCAAACAAACCCTACCCTATAGAGGGTAGGAAAAATCAATATTTTATAATAAAATTTATTATGAAACGTTACTTTTGTAATGTGCTAAGTAATAAGATGTGGCAAATTAAAATGACAAAAACACAGCTGTACACTGCATGCCATGCAACTAAACACAGGTTTTTAATGTGTTCAGAAGCATATGCTTAAGCTGTGTGTGTGTGATTAAATACACGCAACAACATTTTACAACTGTTATTTTAGTACAAGTTTAGGTATTTACTTACTGAAGATGTGACTATCCGCCATTTTGAAATCTAAACTTGGGACGGGGTGGGAGTTCACCACTAGAGGGGGCGTGAACACAGGACAACCCCCAACCTCCTCCCCTCCTTGACTCTCGACACGCCCATGTTGAGGGAAATTTTGAATCTGGTCTGGGGGAGGAGTTACCGTCTCAACCTGTGTTGTGTTTCACTTTAAAGTGCGACTAAACCCCTGTGGATCGGTAACTCCTCCTTCCAAAATCTCCCTGAAAATGGGCGTGTCGAGAGACAAGGAGGGGTGGAGGTAGAGTTGTGCTTTTGTTCACGCCTCCACCTGCAACAACCTAAAACAAATTAAACCTCTAGCCAACAACATACACCAAGCAACAACAAAGAATAAACATGTAGATGTATTTATCTATTCCACCCATTCCATCCAAAACCAAAGGCCTAAAAAATGAAAATGAAAAGAAAAATAAAACCGCTTGTCAGGAGTGAAATGCAGCACTTCCATATAAGGTATGCACTTCTCATCTCTGCAGGGGATTGGCTCTGCTTGAACCACCTGTGTGACATCACACATGAGCAGACATGTCACACATGAGCGTTTGCACAAATAAGAAAATTAAGGTGTAATCCACCAGTTCAACCCATAGAACTACCGTAAACACATTTTTAGACCAAATATTGCCAAATATTGCCAATTTACACAGATATGCACAATTATGTGAGAATAAACACAGCCATAGTGCTAGATAACATTTTAAACACATTCTAGGGAGTTTATCAGCTAAAAAAAGTTAATTTTGGGTTTAGTCGCACTTTAATGTTTCAGAAAATGTTAAAGTGTTTCAGAATTTGTTAAAGTGTTTCAGAAAATGTTAATTTGTTTCAGAAAATGTTAATTTGTTTCAGAAAATGTTAAAGTGTTTCAGAATTTGTTAAAGTGTTTCAGAAAATGTTAATTTGTTTCAGAAAATGTTAATTTGTTTCAGAAAATGTTAATTTGTTTCAGAATTTGTTAAAGTGTTTCAGAAAATGTTAATTTGTTTCAGAATTTGTTAAAGTGTTTCAGAAAATGTTAATTTGTTTCAGAAAATGTTAAAGTGTTTCAGAATTTGTTAAAGTGTTTCAGAAAATGTTAATTTGTTTCAGAATTTGTTAAAGTGTTTCAGAAAATGTTAATTTGTTTCAGAATTTGTTAAAGTGTTTCAGAAAATGTTAATTTGTTTCAGAATTTGTTAAAGTGTTTCAGAATTTGTTAAAGTGTTTCAGAATTTGTTGATTTGTTTCAGAACTATTTGTTAAAGTGTTTAGCCTTATTTGTTAATGTGTTTTGCACCTCAGGGCCACCGTAAGAAACACCTCCCCCGATGCTCACGAACCAGGTACGTTATCTTCCCCCCACGCCACGAGGTCAACAAAGGACAGCAGAAAAAATCAGCATAGTCAAAAAACTTCCCTGCAATCTTGTTGAAACCAGGAGAACCACAGGAGAACCGCCGGTCCAGGTGCAGGTGGGACGATTTAAACGGGCCAGTGAGAGTGGCAGAAGAAACACCAGGTCTTCGTGGGCGGCTCTCCGGCTTTGGGGCTCACCTGGCCGGGCAAGGTAGCTCAGAATGACCGGTGAGGTGAAAACGTCTGAACCTGGTCCGACAGAATTTTTTTTGAACGGTCCCGTCCGGCTCTCTGAGTTCCTGAACACCGAATTCAGATGGAAGATGGACCAGCTTTGGTCCACTTTGAAAAACGGGTCAGTTAGATGACAAAAATACTCAGAGAGACCAGAGGTGCTGCCGCTCGTTAGTTCGCCGGAACCGGAAGTTGATGTTGATGAACATGTTGATGAACATGTTGATGAACATGATGTTGAACTTGATGTTGATGAACATGTCTTGTTACTGTACCTAATTACAGGGCTGGACTGGGACAAAAAATCGGCCCGGGCATTTTGAGCAGAGTGGCCCACAGTGATGGCATAGTTACATTGAAAAAGTAACTTAGTTAAGTTACTGATTAGTCCTTGGGAAAAGTAACTTAGTTAAGTTACTGATTACTTGATTTGGAAAGTAACTAAGTTAGATTACTAAGTTACTTTATTAGTTACTTTCAGCAGCTGCTAACAAGAACCCTCTGTCACAATACATAAAAAATTTAAATGTTTTAATAAAATAATTACCAATTAAAAATATTCAAAAAACATAATGGTCTTTCTTGACTTTATTAAACATAAATACTTTTGATAAAAAATAAGGTATTTCTTGATTTCAATATCATAAATGAAGGTTGAATGAATAAAGAAATACTTGCTTTATATAAAAAATAGTGTCTTTACTTCACTAAACAAATAATATGTTTACAAAAAAGACTTATAAAATGATTATTTTGAAAATGTTTCAAGTGAACAATACGTTTGTATAGGCCAACTCTTTCAGGGATGAAGATGTTCACATCCTTGATAGAGAGGAACAATGGTTTGAGAGAGGAGTAAAGGAGGTCATCTTTGTGAAAAGAAACCGTCCATCATTAAACAGAGGTGGAGGCCTCTGGGTTCAACTGTCCCCCTCTTACAATGCTGTTGTTGCTAGTATCACTCAGCCCTCTGTGAATAGCAAACAACCATCAGGGTGCTAATGATCCATTGTTAGGCTGATGGTCCTCCTTGCTCATGTGAGCAGCTGGTTTCAGCTGTCATCAACAAACTGGTTGATCCACTGTGAGTCAAGTCAAGTCTATTTTATTTATATAGCACAGTTAAAACAGATAAACTGTTATCAAGGTGCTTCACACACACAACACAAAAGAGGTTTAAAAATGTACAGAACAGTATCACACACCAATGGTAAAAATTATGATATTAACAGCGGTAAAAGTATAATAAAAATGTATAAGAGCAATATTAAAATGAAAACACAGTAAAAAAAAAATATATACACTACGTCAGCTCACACAGTTTGAAATAATAGAGAAAAGATGATTTTTTTAGCAGGGATTTGAACATGTGAAGGGAGGAGGCCTGTCTAATGTTGGGGGGCAGGTTGTTACAGAGTTTCCACAGTGAGAGGGTGATATTTATAAGACTGAGCTGAATACAGCACCTCAGACTGAGGAAGTCTTTCTGATGAAAGATGAAACGTTTCTACAATTGTTTTGTTTTGTTTTTTGAATGTCCAGAGGCCCAGACATAGTTTTTTTTTAGATTTTTACCTGGATTATTGAGCATGCATCAGGGTCATCAGCACAGACTCCTTAGCTCCTTAGCTGCATGTGGATTTCCTTGAAGAGGAAGAGAACAGCTGCTAACTTCTGGAAATAACACACAAAGAGGTAAAAAAAAAGTTAATAAGATTATAATTTTAAATTAAAAAGGTAATAGTACAGTAATAGTAAAAGAACAATACCTCTTTTTGAGCAGTTGAGGTGGTTGAATCTCTCATCTCTCATCATCAGGGCTCCAGGACATGCTGACACTACTGTATCAGTCTGAGTTTTTTCATAAAGTGCTGAAGTGTTGACGTGATAGACGACGTCTTAGCAGCGTTCAGTAAAGCCTGCACATCAACAACATTTCAGACATGATTCAGAGATCCTACAATTTGTGTTATTGATCTGGAATTATTTGAATTACCTGATAAAAGTAGCAGCTGCTGTGATCGGTGTTTACAAGCTGTTTTCTTCGTTCACGTTCGGATGATGTGGTTAGTCCGTTCAAGTGACGTGTGTTGCTGCTGCAGGTCTTGTGAAACAGCGTGCACAGCTTTTGAATTTGCGCTGGTCTTTTAACAACAGGAGACCGCAACAACATGCTAATAATGCTAAGTGCTAACGCGTGCTGCAACTTCATGCCGTGCTGAAACTAGGTCGCATAGAGCAGACGTCACGTCACTCCTTGATGAGTCCTGTCTCACTCGTCCTCCTCTCAGGCTGCAGGTAGGAGGAACTTTCAGCTCCGTGTGAGCACCTCACAGTCCAGTTTCTGTCAGGCACGCTGGTGTCAGGTTTCACAACCGCAATAGCTTGATGCGAGTAAAGGGAAGGGGCTGGTCGGAAGAGTGCTGAGAGATTTCATTGGATTAGCTCGATGTCGTTCAAGAAAATCAACCAATCGGCCGTCGCGATTGACAAAAAAATAGCTATAATTTATTTTTTTGGTTCATGAGTGACAGGACCGCCCGGGCGGTCCATAAATCGCATAAATCACCGACGGCCCACCGGGAATTTGCCCGGTACGCCCGATGGCCAGTCCAGCCCTGTCTAATTAAATGCTACTCCAATTTCACCAATTGTTACTAGATTGGTCAAAGTACAGAAAATAATATTTTTTGTTGTTGCTCATAAGCTGTTTTTAACAATTACAAAATATTTAACACAAGCATTTTAAATGAATCTTCATTAAAATATAAATTAACTTGTCAGCTTTATCCAATTCATAGCAAAGTAGGTAGGCTGTTTTTATTTTATCTTCAGCACTCATAGTCTGTTACTCATGGCTGTAACTACACAATTGTTCTTCTGAAACAAACGTTTGAGGAAGAAGACACAAACAAAAAAATTAAGAACTATATCTCTGTGAAAATAATATTTATTGTAACAGTTTATTTCTCTTTTCTTTTGTAGCAATATTATCTGTGGAGAAAGCAGCCCAAAGTGAACCTATTCTCAGAACCATCAGAAAGAGAGAGAGGTGGCTCTACACAGGAAGCCCTCAGGAGTTTGCAACAGGACAAAGATGCCATGACTTCACAGTATCACAGCAATACATGTAAATTGTTTACAATTTTTTTGTAGGAATATTAAATATTCCACCTACATATTGCTTGTTCTTAATATTTCAAAAGAAGCACACATTATTTTTTTCCAATAAATGTTGCAATGAGTGTTGAGGCAGCACAAAAAAGTCCTTTGATTTTCACACCAGACCAGGGCCTGGGCTCGTTCTGCACCTTTTCATGTTTGCACGGTTTCTCTGAGCCCTCTGTTTTCCTCCCACAGTTCAGAAACATGTATGGTTATACTGCCTTCATTCCCAGGCCTCTCTTGAGAAAGACACCTGTGATCTCTGTGATTTACATCATTAAATAATGGTTAATGAATCAATAATTAATTTGTGTTCAACCCTGTGTGATATTTCCCCCAGTTTCGAGACAACGAGCAGCAAAGTCGCCTGTGTGCAGAGCAAGAGACACGTGTGGGTGAGTTGGAGGGTCAGGTGGAGAACCACCCAGGAAGCAGAGGACCGCCGGCGCATGATGGAGGATGTTCAGTCAGACAAGGCCCCGATAAACCGACCTCTCACCCAGAACCGAACACTGAAGGACCAGTTGGCTGAGATACGGAACGACTTTGTCAAACTGGTGAGGCTAAATTTTTTTATATTTTCTCTTCTAATACAGTATAATGTACTAAATCTTTCAATTATTTGTTGCTGAATTATTGTATAAATCGAACATTCATAAATAAAACTAATCTTTCTGTTGATGGAAGCCTTCATATATAAATGAACCGTCCTGTATTTTCCTGCTTTTGTTAGTTTCATCAGTTTGTCTGTTTTAAAACACTTTAATGCACATTCACCCTCTCAGTGTTGCCTTTATCATTACTGTATTATTATTAATAATACTCTGCACGCTACACAAAAAAAACTTTCAAGTATTTCTGGTATTGATATCCCTTTTCCTTTCATTTACTCCAGCTGGAGCTGCAAAGTCAGGAGACTCAGGGTCGTGTAGAGCAGCGAGACCAGGTCAGGTGGTGGCCCATCCGAAGCAGTACAGGAATGTCACTAATGGGACTTTATCCTTGTGATGAAACAGTGTTCAACTTGTGTTACCATATAATGTCCGAGAACTTCTTACTATCACCCAACATAGCACACGAATCAATAGAGCTGTACATCTTCCTGACAACTTGGTGCTTCTCCATGCCCTTCATGTGTAACTGATGCTTCGATTTGTTTAGAACATGTACACACACACACACACACACACACACACACACACACACACACACACACGCACACACACACACACACACACACACACACACACACACACAGGAAGGAGTTTGAGGAGCATAAAGTTGAACCACTCGATTGAGGAATAAGCTTCTACCCTGATGCTGTTAGACTCATGATGATTCTTTAACCAGGATAATTGCCGTGAAGAATCACGTGATTTTGTTGATCTGTTTCATGTTGTTGTGTTCATACCATACACGCTCATACAGACTCATGTTCATGCTGCTGTTCGATGTGATGTTTTTGTGCTATTAGTGCCTAGTATATTTTTAGATAATGTTAGTTCATATCTTAGATGCTAATGTTTTTCTTTTATATTTTATTGATAGATGTCACTGAGACTGTTTCACAGCATTCACCAAATGTGGTGCGAATGACAATAAAGACCATCTGACTGTCACGCAATGCATTGCATCTGCTATTTTTATTTCTTTTACTAATATAGTCAATTACAGTTACTAACACCTCAGCTCTAAAACATTACTCATTGTCAAAAAAATATAAGAACTATACCAAACTGTTGAAAATTTGGTTCATTTTATTAAATTTTCATCTGTCTACCAACTACTTTGCTCTGCTTTTACATTCATTTCCACATAACATTCTAACTTTCAGAATAGCTACTTGAATATCAACGTTGTGCTGCACATACAAACAATCTAGATGTAGAGAAACTTACCAGTTTCGTGT
Organism: Garcialebias charrua; assembly: GCA_038048925.1. Classification (NCBI taxonomy): domain Eukaryota; kingdom Metazoa; phylum Chordata; class Actinopteri; order Cyprinodontiformes; family Rivulidae; genus Garcialebias; species Garcialebias charrua. The sequence goes on along the minus strand of JBBPBX010045691.1, from coordinate 1,233 downwards.
TTTATTGACATGGATTATGGTGTGTTGTTCCCTTTACAATTCTCAAATACTACCATGGACTAAATACATTTTTTGCGAAATAATACAAAACAGTAATAATCCTGTTAATGTTTTTTTTGTTTGTTTGTTTGTTCTACTGAAACAATTTTATAACTACTACACAGAAAAACATTTAAACATGCATCTTGTTTTACGGATCCTACTCCAGGAGGACACTCATAAAGTTTATAATAATTCAATCTTACATAGATATAGAAACGTGCTCATCCACATGGTGGCAGTAGTAGGCTTTGATCCTTCAAGGACAACAACGCAGGTAAAAAACAAAAGATGTCATGAGAAAAAAATATTAATTAATTTTGTTGAGTTGCTTCGCTAACATTCAAATCATATTATAAGAAGTGCATTTTTTCATTTTGTTTAAAAATCTGAACTTCTCCGGAGAACATAGGTTACGGTTTCATAGCACTTTGAGATTTTTATTAATGAAAAGTGCATTATAAATGGAATTCATTATTATTATTATTATTATTGTGTCACACTCCAATTCCAAAGGTGATATATGATGTAACTTTGCGTGTTTGTGTATTACACTTATGTTGTACTTATGATGTAGCTTAGTGCGTTTGTGTATTACAGTTAGAAAAATTAAGTAGAGTTATTCATTTTGTGAAGCAGTTTGTGTATTACAGTTAGAAAAAATTAAGTAGAATTATTCATTTTTGTGTATTACAGTTAGGAAAATTAAGTAGAATTATTCATTTTGTGAACATCTTGATGTTGTGCCATCTTTTAGTTTGTGTATTACAGTTAGGAAAATTAAGTAGAGAAAAAAAAGTGTGATGTAGTTTGTGTATTAGTTAGAAAAATTAAGTAGAATTATTCATTTTGTGATGTAGTTTGTGTATTACAGTTAGAAAAATTAAGTAGAATTATGGGTGATGTAGTTTGTGTATTACAGTTAGAAAAATTAAGTAGAATTATTCATTTTGTGATCTAGTTTATGTATTACAGTTAGGAAAATTAAGTAGAATTATTCATTTTGTGTTAGAAAAATAAGTAGAATTATTCATTCTGTGATGTTGCTTGAAGGTTATCATTGGTTGAACAAACTGTGAAATAAGGGGCAGATATAATAAGATTTCATCTTCTTTCTGCTCCCTTCATTTTATCCTACTTGTATTCTTGTATCTGATGAAACTGTCTTGTATTGTTCTTTTAAAATGAATGAAT
>JBBPBX010045689.1:4494-26911 GCA_038048925.1 Garcialebias charrua | reverse complement strand
AAATGGAAGTTGTTTGGGGAAAAGCATGTAAAATTATTACAAACCTACCCTGATGCATGCTCAATAATCCAGGTAGAAAAATCCAAAAAAGCTAAGTCTGGTCCTCTGGACATTCAAAAAACAAAACAAAACAAAGCAAAAAAAAAAAACTGTAGAAACGTTTCGTCTTTCGTCCGAAAGACTTCCTCAGTCTGAGAAGCTGTGTTCAGCTCAGTCTTATAAATAGCACCCTCCCACAGTGGATCAACCAGTTGGCTGATGACAGCCGAAACCAGCTGCTCACATGATCAAGGAGGACCATCAGCCTGACGATGGATCGTTAACACCCTGATGGTTGTTTGCTATTCACAGAGGGCTGAGTGATACTAGCAATAACAGCATTGTAAGTGGGGGACAGTTGAACCCGGAGGCCTCCACCTCTGTTTAATGATGGACGGTTTCTTTTCACAAAGACTGAGCTGAACACAGCTTCTCAGACTGAGGAAGTCTTTCGGACGAAAGACGAAACGTTTCTACAGTTTTTTTTTGTTTTTTTTTTGCTTTGTTTTGTTTTGTTTTTTGAATGTCCAGAGGACCAGACTTAGCTTTTTTGGGTATTACAAACCTATTTTTATTTTACATAAAAGAGCTGTAAGGATTATTGCAAGAAAACATTACTGTCATCCATCTAGTATATTATTTTTTCAATTGAAATTACTGAAGTTCCTTGATGTGATGGATTACCATATTTTAATTGTGATGTATAAAGCTCATAACAATGCACTACCTTTAAATATTCAGACACATTTTGTTAAAAGATCAAGCTGTTACAATCTAAAGGGAAGTGATGTATTTGTAAAGACACAATATAGAACTAGTTTAAAGGGACGGTCTACCTTTTTCCAGGGAGTTGGATTGTGATATGACTTGGAGTGTGATGTGAAAAAGCTATATGTTATTGTTTGTGTTTAAGAAAATGATCAAAAATGAATTGTTGAAGAAATACTGTATATATGAAGTGGTTTAATGTGTAATGCGTTGGAATTGGAAAACTGAGATGAGTTATTCATTTTTTGTTACTTGTAGATAATTATTGTTTGAATTGATTGTTTTGAAAAGGGGCAGATATAATACGATTGTTTCTTCTTTCTGCCACCTTTCATTTTATATTTTATTTTTATGAGATACATGTGTTTGTTATGTATTTATTTTTTTATAAAATGAATAAATAAATAAAAGAAAAATAAACAGAACTGAATTGATTGGCTTGTGAACCCAAGCATGAATCACACCAGGAAAATATACTTCCTGCTCTTTTAATTTGCTCTTTTTACCACAACTTCCTCAGAGTCTTGCACTCTGTTGAACTGTTGAAGCTTGAGTCCACCGCTGTTTCAGAAGATCCCCAACAAAAGTTACCAGAATTTAAAAAGCAGGATCTTCTTTCTGCTCCGTCAGGTTACATCAGGTTCAAATGCTGCTGCAGTCCTGATATAGACTAATCAAAATACTCTGAAAAGAGTAAAGTGAAACTGTGTTTTAAAAAAAAAATTCAAAAGAAACAAATCTGTATTTTGATGCCAAGTTATCCTAACAGTTGAATAAAGTCAAAGTCAACTTTATTGTCAAAACTGTAATATGTACAGGACATACAGTACACAGGATTGAAACGTCATTACTCTCAGACCCCTGGTGCAACAATAACCATTTAACATTTAAATATTTAATAAACATTAACATAAAATGAAATAATAAAAAATATGATAATTTCCTAAATTGTAGTATAGCTGTATAAAAATATTTAAAAAGTACATCTATAAAATAACAAAGGTCCTGACATTGCTCACTCACAGAAGTACAGGTAGTCCCCGACTTACGAGCGCTCTGACCTACGAGGTTCCGGACTTACGAGCTGGCGAACTTTTGCATAAAACGCAAAAAATACAGAATTTTTCTGTGTTTTTTCACCACAGTTCGTTAGCTAAACATGTGGACACACCTTTCCGATCATTTTTATGCACTCGTAAGCAGTTTTTTGATGAAAAACGAGTGTTTGTAGTTGCGCTAGCAAAACCGTTCCAACTTACGAGCGAAATTCCGGACTTACGAGACACGTGGCGGCCGTTCCAAGTTACGAATTTTCGCTTTACGAGCAACTCGTTGTAACGGAACTCGCTCGTAAGTCGGGGACTACCTGTAAATGTATTAGAATTGTACTGTTCACACAGGACAGATTTGTTGTTAGGTCTTAAAATGGGATGTGGTTTGAGAAAATGTGGTTAATGATTTGTATAATTTGTGATATTATGAGTCATTTGATTCTGTTCATATAGTTTCTCAGGTTCTAACAGTGTAATGGTCTCTCCTTAAAGGTGCAGTCTGCAGTTTCTGTAGTGCAGTCTGTAAGTTTTCTAAAAAATATATTTTTAAAACATATTTCTTCACTTTGTCACTATCTCCTGACAGACTGATGTTAGATAAAGTAATCTCTGAAAAAAACTATAGTCTCTTCTCCAGGTGTTACTAAAAGCATTTCTAAAAAGCCACAGTGACCCGCCGTTAACCAGCCAATAAAAACAGAGTTTTTAACCAGCCAATAAAAACAGAGCTTGAATTTGAATCAGCCAATGAAAACAGAGCTTGAATTTGAATTTCAGCAGAGCAAGGGGGAGCAGAGCCATATATGGCTCTAGGGCTGGGCGATATGGAAAAAATCATATATCACGATATGGACTTTTTTATATCACGATAACGATATATATCACGATATATATAAAAAAAAAAACTTTGGTCCAAATGTTTCCTGTACACACACACACACACACATCGTGTTGTATACAACACGATGTGTGTGTGTGTGTACAGGAAAAATTTGGACCAAAGTTTTTATTTTATTTTTTATTTTATTTTACTACAGATACAGTTACAATTATAAGAATGTGAACAAAAAGAACAAGGAAATTTGGACCAAAGTAGAAACTTTGGTCCAACTTTGGACCTACTTTGGTCCAAATTTTTCCTGCAGGTGGCGGTAAAACAACGGCTGCTAATAAAACCCACGAAGAAGAAATCCGCTCTGACTGGAATCTGGAGTAAACAAGGCAAAGAAACAGAAAAGAGAAAACGTTGCGTTTGATTCCGGTTCTGTTGTGTCTCTGGTCTGTTTTGTATTGGTTAACTGGACCCGAGTTCGGACTCGGTTGGACTTCGTGTCCTCTGGACCCATTTTGTCTCCGAGTTTCAGCGGAGCTAAATAATGGAAGCTAACAAGGTGAGCTTCCCCTCTTTTTGGTAAAAGTTCTTCTTCTTGGGCTGCCTGCGCAGCTGTTTCTCCATGTTGTGACACCCATAGATATCTGGTGACACCGGCTTCATGCCGGCTGCGTCTCTGTTGAACTCGAGTTTAACAACGTAAAGCATGTGTCGCAAACCCGCGCGTGCGTCAAACATAAAGCAGCGCCGTCATCTCGCAAAACCACAATATGAAGCTTCTTTGCGACCATTATTTTTTATTCTTATTTATCACGATAGAGACGATAGAAGGAAAGTAGCACGATAGACACGTTTCTATCGTCCCCACGATATATATCGTCATATCGCACAGCCCTATATGGCTCTGAGGGGGAGGGATCAGAATGCTTTGCCTGTTGAAAATTTTTCTAAGTGCTGCGTTCTACAGAAACTGCAGACTGCACCTTTAAAGCACTAACCTAAAAAACACACAAACACAGTGCTGGGTGCTCAGCTCATTCACTCACTTTATTTCATTTTTATTGCTTTATTTTGTTTGTAAAATAAGATAAAATAAATGGCCTACAAAGTTACTTTGGCCCAAATGTCATTCATTCAACCTTTATTTAAACAGGTTAATCTAACTGAGCCTCGAGGACTCAATTACAAGAGAGACCTGCAACAAAGAATTATGACAACAGCAACAGTAGATTTTCCTTAAACAATCAACAATAGACAATCATAAGAGAGAAATACAGATTTTTTTTAACAAGTTAAAACAGAGATATCAAAGTATCAAAACAAAAAAGTCAAAAGTCAGATTTATTCAGGCTGCATCAAACACCTGGAGCAGAAACCGCTGGAGGTGTTCAGGTCGATGGACCACACGACAGCAAACAGCTGGTACGAGACGTGTCAGTCAAACAGAACGGGTGTTTTCCATCAGGAGCTACAGGATGGTGCAGCCGCTGCTTCGCTCGGCGCTCCTCCTGGCTTGATCCTCGTACCTCCTCCTCATCCGTTCTTCCTGTTCTCTGAATTCTTTTTCTTTCTCCTGTCTCAGTTGATTCCTCATGGCTTCTAGCTCCCTCCCCCTCTCCTCCCTTTCTCTCCTTTGTACCGCCTGATTCCTTTCAAACTCCCGCCTCATCTCCTCGTTCATCTCCTCCTTCTCCCTCTTCCTCTCCTCCTCCCTCTCCCTCTTCTCCCTCTCTCTCTCGGCCTGGAGTCTCTCGTTAATTTTCTGCATTTCAATTTCGTATTTTCCCTGAATCTGTTGCTCCAGCTCTTCCCTCTCCCTGCGTATCTCCTCCTCCTTCTCCTTCAGCTTGCGTTGTTTCTCCTCCTCTATCAGCCTCTCGGCCTCCTGAAAGTTCTCGTTGGTGTAGTGGCTTCCTCCGTTCTTCTGGACAATGTCTCTGATCTTCTGCAGGAGCTCGATGACCTGAGGCTTCTTATCCTTCAGCCTGTTGTTGAACACGTGGTACTGACCGTTACATTTGGCCACGAGCTCCTGCAGGTCTGGGTCTTCATTCAAGAACTCCTCAACAGTCGAGTCTTCCAGGTTGTCTCCGTGAGTAAAGAGGACCATGCTGTATTTGTCTGCAGCCTCGCCAAAGATGTTTTGGATCTTCTGCACCGTCTGCTTTTCTTCTTCGGTGAATCTGGTCAGAGAGATGACCACCAGGAAGATGTGGGGTCCAGGAGCAGCGAACCTGATGCACTGGCCCAGATCTTTTTGTGTTTTTTCTTCTTCGAACCGGGTGTCAAGCAGACCTGGAGTGTCGATGATGGCCACCTTCTGTCCATCTACCTCCGTCTGGCCTTTGGCACAGTCCACAGTTAAAGACTTGGGACTGCACTTGGAATCGAAGAACTTTCGCCCCATTATGGTGTTTCCAGTGGCGCTCTTCCCAATCCCAGTCTTCCCCACCATAACCATCCTCAGCTCAGTGTCGTTTTTCAGCATGGTTCCTGGAAAAAGATGAAAATGAAATGGAATAAGAATTTATATCGTGCTGAGCAGGAGTTCAGCCACCACTGAGATCAGAGTGTTAGAGCGCACGCCGGAGTCGCGGTGTTTCGAGGTTCAGGCTGACACCAGACGAGCAGATCAACAAAGTGGTTCTTAAAATCCACCTGAGGCGAGAGACACAGGGGAAAACTTGAGTGACCCCCCTGAAAGTTTGTCACACTTTTGGGGCGCACAGCTTGTCTGGAGACGTCAACAACAGCAACCTTTCACCTGACGGTGTCATCAGCCGAGGCCTGACCGAGCTGCTGCTCTTAGAAACGTGAACTTTGGGTTCAGCTTGAATGCACCCTGGATGAGGAGAACGTTGCTGACCCACAGAGATCAGAGAGTCAGAGAAATCTATTTGTGGTTTAGTGGTGGAATGAGATTACAGGGTCCCAGTTACTTTGTACATCCAACAATAAAATACAGTAATAAGATCTAAGATGTGAACCAAGAAAAGCAGCAACTAAAAACATGCTGAGCACCAATAGCACAAGAACAACACGCCAAACAGCAGCACAAACATGAGTCAGGCTCAGGCTAGACATGTGACCGGAAACTTTCCATTATCTAACCGGGGTTTTTCCTGCAAGGAAGAGGCTGTAAAGTCTGCAACGCAACAGAACCAGCCAACGAGGGAGCGGGACTGGAGAACAGAACGGATCCTGGAGGAAGGAGTCAGAAGGAGACAGGAAGGGAACTCCTCTTTGTGATATTTTAAATGTTGTTTCTCCTGCCTGACAGAAAAGTAGGTTACATAAATGACACGAGCACATGCTCACAGAGTAATTTATAACTATTATAGCTGTGCTGCAGCTGTGGATGAGTGGTTAGAGTGGTCAGCCTCCAGTGGGAGAGGCGTGGGCTCGATTCCACCTGCAGCCACATGTTGAAGTGTCTCTGGGCAAGGCACTGAACCTCATTGCCTCGGATGTGTCACATGAGCTCTGTGTTGCGAATTCAAAAGGTTGAAGGAAGCTCTGAAACGAATGTGCAAGTTATGCAGGTTTATTGTACATAATAAGAATAAACCTTACAGCAACAACAGACCTCTCACCGAGCACAAGTCCACACACACATCTTCAAAGGCAGGGCCACGGTTATAAAACCCCGGATGTCGTCACCGCCTCCTGGAACCTGGAACCTCCTTGGACTGCTTCAGGACCGCCCTGGAACCACCTACACTACCACGTGACCCTCCTTTCTGTCAACAAACTATCAGCTTCAATGTAAACATCAAATGTTGGGTCTGTTGAATTGTGCAGGCGTGCAACTGTTCCCTAGTGAAAACAAAGCCCGAGAGAAAAACGTTCTGCCTAGTGTCACATTTCACATTATAAGGCAGAATTAAGTGAATGCAAATAATGGAGCATAATGGGTGTAATGTAATAATGATAGAAATATATTTCATCTGTAAAGCTCTGATTATTCTCTACAGACTCTGATTATCTTTGTAGAGAGTAGTATGAAAGTGTGGAGGGAAATGAGGGCACAGACTGTGTTGTAAAGAGCTTTGAGTATCTTAGGGGCTGTGTAAGTACAGTCCATTTACTGAACCTCTTTTATAAATAAAGTTTGACCACGAGCGTTACTTCAAATCAGCAAGTTTCACTCACCAAATGTTTTAGTCCACTTGTTCTCAGGCCCCGAGCTGATCTAACGTGGAGTTTTTGTTGCCCTCCTTCATTGTGAGACACTTTTAAAGTCTCAGAGAGGATGATGTGTGCACACGTTTCCCACAACTTGTCGTGCATGTTCACATCTCCAACAATGAGATCACAGAAACACTGCAGTTGTTTCAGGGTTACGTGTTGATAAAAAGTTGCTGTCAACACAATTTACTACAGTACGTTAAAATATGAAAAAGTGTTACTTGCCTTGTGTGAAGGGAGGCTGTGTTAACACGAGGAGCTGATGCTGAAGCTGAAGAGAAGTGACGGCAGGACGGCTCCTGAGGAACATTTATAGTTCCAGTCTCAGTGGTTTCACTTTCTGAACGTCACAGTGAAACTCAGAGCAGCATTTACAAGAAATGACTCCTTTCTTATAACACACTCTTCCTGGTTCTGTAGCGGCAGGGCCCATGTGTCTCAGGGGAATCAGGTACCTTGGCCTGGGGCTCAAAACTGAAATGATGCCATGGCCAAACTGTAACTTCCTGCCACTTATTTTGAATTGAACAAGCTCAATCAGAAACAGACATGAAGACATAAACAGCCTGTGAGAGGGCTTTAAATGTAGTATTTATCAGCTGGACACTTTACATAATTAGAAATTTAAAAAAGTTATGTTGTATCATTCATCTGATTACAGCTGTAAACAGAGCTCCGCAGGCAAGTTTGAAAAAATAAAAATAAAAATTAGATTCACTCCTAAACTAAAACAAGTTCTCAAAAAAGCACAAAAAACTGAAAACTTTGCAGCTTTAAATATGGAATCAGCTACTCTGCAAAAAAATTAATACTGTAAATGTATCCCTGTTTAGGTGAAATGGTTCATAAACACAAGTATATCTCAGTCTGTTAAATGTTAATAAGAAGCCATCAGCAACAAAACAACAAATACCTGTGAAAAAAGTTACATCATAAAATATAATAGAACAAGACATTTAGGGAGAAACAGATTCTTTAGAACGCTGCAACAAAAATGTAAGTGCACGTTACAGATATGATAATTTATTTGTTTGTTCATGTCCACATTTGAATAAACATTTTTGTTGTTGTTATTTTAAAGTTCAGCATCAAGGTTTCAGGAAAAACCTGGCTACAATGAAAGCTGCAATGCGGTGGAAGTGGTCTCCAGCTACAAGCACGTGGGTGTGTACGTGAATGACAACCTCAGACGGAGCAGCACCACCACCAGCCTGATCCAGAAAGTTCATCAGAGACTCTACTTCTTCAGGCGACTGAGATGAGCTGGTTTGGGAAGCTCAGTCCTCACCTCCTTCTACAGGTGTGCAGTGGAGAGCATCTTGTGCTCCAGCATCAACGTGTGGCATGGAGGCTGCACAGCTGCAGAAAGAAAAGCTTTGCAGAGAGTGGTGAAGGCTGCACAGAAGATGTTGGAGTCAGTCTCCCACCATCACAGACATCTACACCTCCAGATGCAGGAAGAGGGCCACCTGCATCATGAAGGACCACTCACCCACAGAGGTGGGTAGAGTATTCAAAATTTTTACTCAAGTAAAAGTATTGTTACTTGAACCAAATATTACTCAAGTAAAAGTAGTGAGTAGGCATCCAAAAATTTACTTGAGTAAAAGTAATAAAGTACTTTGATTATAACCTACTCAAGTAGTGAGTAACTGCGGAGTACCATCTCGTGTCATTAAATTATAACATGCAAATGGATTTACAAGGAAACATAACTTTTAATGAGACTGAACATACATTGTTATAAATAAAAACACAAAGGCAATACCAGCCAAAAGGATTTAGAAATAAACCACTTATCTTTTACATTGTTGTAAATAAAAAAACAAACACAAAGGCAACTGTAGCCCAAATAATTCTGCTAAATAATAATAAACTTGACTTTCTGCAAAACTTTGTTTCTACCAGTAAATGTTGGAACTCATTTTCTTACATTTTGACATCCTATAAACAGCACTAACTGTTTACCAGAATCTCCGACGTCACTCAACATGGCCCGCGCGGAGAGTTTGTTGTGGTCACGTGACTGGTTGGCTTCACTTGATTGGTTACATGTCAGGTGACAATAAGTTACGCAATAATTTTGCTGCAAATGTTTTTACATACTTGAAACAAAAGTAACTGTAGCGATCGGCAGAAAGCCCAAAGTAACTGAGTAAAAGTTGCGGTTTTCTCCCCTAAAATTTACTCAAGTAAAAGTACAAGTCTTTCACATTTAAACTACTCTCACAAGTACAATTTTCTCAAAAAGCTACTTAAGTAAATGTAACTGAGTAAATGTAACTCGTTCCTACCCACCTCTGCTCACCCAGCACACACACTTTTTGCCCCACTCCCCTCAGGAAGGAGTTTGTGGAGCATTAAGTGTAGAACCACTAGACTGAGGAACAGCTTCTACCCTGAGGCTGTTAGACTCATGAATCTCTAACCAGGATAATCACTGTAATGCGGCTTTGTCACTTATCCATGCTGCTGATTATCCATGTTGCTGATTATCCATGCTGCTGATTTCTTATACGCTGTTCTATTTACCCCATCTACTCATAAAAGACTCATGTTCAGGCTGCTGTTTGCCTTGTGTGAAGGGAAGCTGTTTAAACAAGGAGCATATATCTTGGATCCTTATAAACTGTTAATTTTTTTACTTCATATTTGCTATTTTTGGTTGTAACTGGGATCTTAAAGATCCACTGACGTGATTTTTCTACTATTCATCAAATTGCTCAAAATATATATATTTTATCATTTAAATATGTTAGTTTTTGCAAACAAAATGATAAATCACTTTAATTTTGCTTTAAAAGTGATTTTGAACTTCAAGCTGTGTTTAATCGTGGGAAATCCGTTTACACCCGAACGCACCATCTGTGATGTAATGTCCAGAGTTGAGGCAGAGCTCTGAGCTTGTCACGGTGTGCGCAGCTCCACATGAAGGTCAGTCTGATACAGCATCAGACCTAAATTAGATCCTGTTGTTTCTTGTTCCATCACCCAAACTATTTTCTGCTTCCCAAAATGAAGACAAATAGCTCAAATCTTCACCTAGATTGATAAATTAGTCAAGTTTTAAAATGTCCGCTGTTGAAGAGACTGGAGCCCTCTGCCTCTGTCGCTAGGTATGCCGTGAAGTCGAAAGACATTGTGGACCATGAGGTGAGCGGTCTCCAGAGCTGAGGGGAGTTTGATTAATGGAACAAAATGTGCTGCTTTAGAGAATCTGTCAACAACAGTGTTGGGAATGTTACTTCAAAAAAGTAATTAATTATAGTTACTAGTTACTTTTCCCAAAAAGTAACTGAGTTAGTAACTGAATTACTCACCTATAAAAGTAATTAGTTACCAGGGAAAGTAACTATTGTTTGTTTGGTTGGTTTAAGTTTAGATATATCTACGAATTTTAAGTAGAAATAATTACAGCACCTCAACAGAACATGACTGGTTGACATACTATACTTCAAGTTTTTTCTTCATTGCAAAATACAGGTTAACAAAATAATATAACAATTGTGTTTTCAGCTCTATGTACACCCTGTACTGTTCAAGTGTTTTCTTAGAAATAAAAGTAAACAGTTAAAATAAGTGCTTTGTAGTGTAAAATAAAATCAAACCCTCACACAACTGGTTCTTCAAGTATTTTCTTAAAAACAAAAGAACCATTTTCACAATATGAAGTACTTTTAAAACAGTACTGAAAAGCTGAATTACCTGAGCAGTTGATGCTTCATCAGATCAGATTACGACGGACGTAGACGCTCCGGGACATAATGTACACTTCACATGCACGTTCTTGCCTTTTACCTCAAGGAGAGTAAAGTAATTTCTGTATTTCCACTTTGAAAACGCCAACTTTCCCTCCAGACTCGCCATTGCTGCCAGACTTCTGTTTCAGCAGCGTGTGTGAGCTGAACAACAAAACCGATTGGCTGACCTCTACCTGACACTCTACCTTAGCCAATCAGCATCATCCTTATTGTTTCGCCCCTCCCTCCCCTCTGCTCCCACGTCTATGCTCCTACCCTCCCTCCCCTCTGCTCCATCCCCCTCCCTCACCAAGGGAAAAAAACGTAAACAAACAGCACGAGAGCCTGCGCGCGGAAGACTGAAAGTAACGTACCCCCATTTAGTGTTTGTAACGGTAACGGCATTGTAACGATAGACATAGTAACTACTTAGATTACCCGTTAATGAAAAAAAGAACTCCGTTTGTAACGCAGTTTATTTGTAACTCCGTTATTCCCATCACTGGTCAACAACGGTAAGTATGACGGTGTTACCTTCAGAAGGGGGTAAACCCGTCACGAAGTCCAGAGCGATGTAGGACCAAGGACGACTAGGAACAGGAAGGGGCCTGAGGAATCCTGCAGGAGGTCGATGGGTGCCTTTATTTTGAGCACAAACAGCACATGCAGCGACAAAACGCTTGACATCACGGGGAAGGGTAGGCCACCAGAAGTGCCTCTTGGCGAAGGAAGTCATGCGATTGACACCAGGATGGCAGGAGAACTTAGAACAGTGAACCCATTGCAGGACCTGGCTGACCACAGATGCGGGAACAAATAAACGATTAGGCGGACCAGTGCCAGGATCAGGTTCAGTCTGTTGAGCACGAATGATGTCCCTCTAAATCCCCCAGGAGGTGGCACCAACAACACAGGTGCGAGGGAGAATGGCCTCAGTGGTCTCGGAGGAATCAGTAGATGAGAATTGTCTGGACAGGGCATCAGGCTTAACATTTTTGGACCCAGGGCGGTAAGTGTCCAACTCTCAACACATGCAGCAGGTCATCACAACAGCTTCCTCCTCTTCACACATGCAGCAGCAGGTCTTCACAACGGAAGGGTTTCGGCTTCCTCTTCATACGGCTCATCAAACGGCCTCCTCAAGTGGGTTAAACCACAACATCAAATGGCCACCTCAAATGGCTCCAAACGGCTCACAAACGGCCTCCTCAAATGGCTCCAAACGGCTCATCAAACGGCCACCTCAAATGGCTCCAAACGGCTCGTCAAACGGCCTCCTCATGTGGTTTCAACCACATCATCAAACAGCCTCCTATGGCTTCATGGCTCCTCTTCACACTGCTGCTGCTTTTTGCTGCTGCTGCTGCTGCTTCATCAGGTCTGCTGGGTCTGCTGGTTCTGCATCAGCTGCTTCTCCTGGAGCAGCTCAGACCTTCTGGATCTCTCCTTGCTGCCACTCTCACTTGGACCTCCTCTGCTTGTTTGAACACCTCTCTGCTGTGTGGCTTGGACCTAATATAGGGAGAGAGAGAGCAACTACCTCTACCTACAGCTAATGAGCACCAGCTGCAATCAATTAAGTCTCATACAGCCCCTAAACAGCTCATGCACAACCTCTAAAGAGCTCATGCCTCTGCTCAAAATATTTAAACAAAACCTCAAAACCTTTAAACAATTTTGTTCTCTTACTAAAATAAATTACATGCCTGGGGCATGTAACACCCCCCCACAGAAAAATTGAACCTGGTGAAAAACAGGGACCACCTGGCCTGTCTGGGGTTCAGTCTTTTGGCACTCCGCAGATAAGAAAGGTTCTTATGGTCGATGAGAACAATAAAAGGCAGGTTGGACCCCTCTAACCAATGCCTCCATTCCTCGAGAGCCATTTTTATGGCCAACAATTCCCGATTTCCCACGTCGTAGTTGGCCTCAGAAGGAGAAAGGCGGCGAGAAAAAAATGCACAAGGGTGGACCTTGCCATCAACAGGGGACCTCTGCGAGAGAACAGCACCCACGCCGGTGTCCGAGGCGTCAACCTCAACAATGAACTGCAAACTGGTGTCAGGATGGGTTAGAACAGGGGCAGAGGAAAAAAGTCCCTTGAGTTTGATGAAGGCCTCTTCAGCCTCCCTGTTCCAAGAGAAAATACGGAGAGAAGAGGTGAGTTTGGTTAATGGACACACAACTTGACTGAAGTTCCTGATGAAACGGCGATAAAAGTTGGCGAAGCCCAGGAAGCGTTGGAGTTGTTTGTGGTTCAGAGGAGTGGGCCAGTCCATCACAGCCTTGATCTTCTCCGAGTCCATCCAGACCTGTCCAATCTTAAACACAAATCCCAAAAAGGCAACAGAGAGCACACTGAACTCACACTTCTCAGCTTTGACGAAGAGTTGGTTCTCAAGCAGCCGCTAGAGAACAGCCCGAACATGTGTGTGTTGTTGAGGGTCCTTGGAGAAGAGCAAGATGTCATCCAGGTAAACGAAGACAAACTGAGACAAAAAATCCCTCAGTACATCGTTGACCAAGGCCTGAAACACAGCAGGAGCATTTGACAACCCAAAAGGCATCACCAGATATTCAAAATGTCCAAAAGGGGTTCTGAAGGCAGTCTTCCATTCGTCCCCTTCTTTCATACGAACCAGGTGATAAGCGTTCCGGAGGTCAAGCTTAGTGAAAATAGAAGCCTCCCTGAGTTGCTCGTAAATGGACTCGATAAGAGGTAGAGGATATTTATTCTTAATGGTGATCTGGTTCAGTTCTCTGTAATCAATACAAGGCCGCAACGTTTTATCCTTCTTGGCGACGAAGAAAAACCCAGCTCCTACTGGGGACGTCGAAGGACGAATAATGCCTGAGGATAAAGATGCGTCAATATATTCCCTCATAGTTTGCTTCTCAGGACCAGACAGATTATACAGACGGCAGGAAGGTAAGGGAGCACCAGGTAGTAAATCTATGGAACAGTCATATGGCCTGTGGGGAGGTAATGAGAGAGCTCGGGATTTGCTGAACACCGGGGCCAGGTCATGGTAACTGGTTGGAATAGATGACAAATCCACCACCTCATCTTCATAACAAGGCGGAGGAGAGGAGGAGATTGCAGATTTAAGGCAGTTGGAGGAACAATAATGACTCCATGAAACTATCTGGTTATGAGACCAGTCAATTTGAGGGTTATGTTTTCTGAGCCAGGGAAATCCTAATATAACTTGAGGGGTCTCTGAATGAAAAACAAAAAATTCACTCTGTTCATGATGGTTGCCAGATACAATGATTTTTAAAGAGGTGATCTTATGGGAAATAGTGGAAATGGACTGACCGGTGAGCGCTGTCATAGAGAGGGGTTGATGTAAACTGTCCAGAGGGATAGAAAGTTGTTCCACCACACAGTCACTGACTAGATTCTGTTCAGCTCCAGAATCAATTAAAGCTTGCACGGGGAGATTAATGTTATTGTAACAAACTGCAGATTGAAGAGTCAGACGGTTCTCAGGAGAAATGTTTGAAGCGCCCACCAGTATCTCCTGTTTTACTGGTGAGAACTAGCCTGGTTAAAACCAGACCCTTGTACTTCACTTCGCTTTGTACTAGGGTCTGGGACTTGTCCCATAGACAACGATTTCTCCGGCAGATTTTTGAATGGACCAATCAGAGAACAGAAGGCGGAGTTTTGTTAGTTTAGCCTGGCGAGGCCAGGCTATTCAGATAAATTGCTCAGAAACCACTCGGTGGATATTTTTTCTGCCACCAGTGTGTAATTATATGGCTCTAATTTACTGACTGTTGGCCTAGATGAAACATTTGAGATAAAATTCGATTTTTTATCATTTATTTTCGTAGCGCACCCGAGGCTGTTTGGAAAATGTCAAACCGAAACTATTTAAATCCAGCAAATTTGACCATTTCGTGAATTGATTTAGGAACTGTTAAGCTCAGGAGCACTTCTGATATAACGTCAGCTAAGAAATATATTTTTTATCAGCAGAGAAATAATAGTTTTTTACCTTGTTTTATTGAAAATTCCTTCGTGGCGGCAGCCATTTTGAATGACGACGTCAGTCGACGTCGTTCAAAACTCCGCCTTCTGCTCTCTGATTGCTCAGGAACACTTCTGATATAACGTCAGCTAAGAAATATATTTTTCTCAGCAGAGAAATAATAGTTTTTTACCTTGTTTTATTGAAAATTCCTTCGTGGCGGCAGCCATTTTGAATGACGACGTCAGTCGACATCGTTCAAAACTCCGCCTTCTGCTCTCTGATTGCTCAGGAACACTTCTGATATAACGTCAGCTAAGAAATATATTTTTCTCAGCAGAGAAATAATAGTTTTTTACCTTGTTTTATTGAAAATTCCTTCGTGGCGGCAGCCATTTTGAATGACGACGTCAGTCGACGTCGTTCAAAACTCCGCCTTCTGCTCTCTGATTGGTCCGGTCAAAAATCTACCGGAGATATCCTTGTCTATGGGAGAAATGCCAGACCCTAGTACAAAGCGAAGTGAAGTACAAGGGTCTGGTTTTAACCAGGCTAGGTGGGAACAGCCTTTTAAACG
Source organism: Garcialebias charrua (assembly GCA_038048925.1). Taxonomy (NCBI): domain Eukaryota; kingdom Metazoa; phylum Chordata; class Actinopteri; order Cyprinodontiformes; family Rivulidae; genus Garcialebias; species Garcialebias charrua. The sequence goes on along the minus strand of JBBPBX010045689.1, from coordinate 11,738 downwards.
AAGAGAACATGTAGCAATGAAGTGCCCCTTCTTCCCACAATATAAGCATTCTTTAGCTGAAAAACGCTTCTGTCTCTCCTCAGGGGTGAGGCGGGTACGCCCAATTAACATAGGCTCTGATGAATCAGGTTCATTCACAGGATTACATATTGGACTGCGGCTTACCGGATCCGGAAGTGGAGTCACGGAAGTGGAAGGACCCTGGGATTTGTAGTCCAACAATCCCCGATATTCTCTGTGGCGATCGTCAATGCGGATGGATAAATCAATTAGATCGTTTAAGTTGTCAGGTTCATTCACAAGGGCCAACTGATTCTTAATGTGATCATTGAGGGCATTGACGAATACTCCCCGTAGAGCGAGGTCCTCCCATCCGGCCTGTCTGGCCACAATCCGGAAGTGGAGAGCGAAGTCCGCCGCAGATTGGTTCCCCTGGCGTAGCGCCATTAGCCTCTTGGAAGCTGTCTCCTGGTGCAGCGGTCGCTCGAAAACTCTCTGAAAGTCGTTGTAAAAAGTGGAAAAGGTACAGTCACTTACAGAAATGGAACCAAAGTAAGCATCAGCCCACCTTAAGGCCTCTCCTTGTAGGGCGGAAACTATGTAGGATATGCGGGACGAGTCGGAGGAATAGGTTCGTGGAGCTCTGCTAAAGGCTAGATTACATTGTAGCATAAACCCACCAAAATGTTCAGTTTTACCAGAAAATAGTTGACTGGGTTTCATCTCGGGCTCACGCACAGAGTATTGGGTTGGTGGCTCTGGGGATTGTGCAGCAGAGGCAGTGTTGGTAATTCCGGTGTGGGAAGGAGGAGATCTCTGCTCTCCCAGCTTGTGGACCATTCCACCCAGTTTAGTCAAGTTCTCTGAGATAGTTTGTTGTTGGCTCTGAATCTGTTGAAACATGTTTTGGGTTGCAGTTAGTCGTTGTTCTTGGGAAAGAATAGCTTCTCTTAATTGATCCATCTCAGTCTGGTCGTGAGTACTCATGTTATGGCTGAATCATTCTGTTGTAAACAATTACTGAAAACGTACTCAAATTCAGACCAAGGCTGAGAAGGATCACAGACACAGGTAATCAGTTAAGTGAGTTTATTTACAGTGCTGGGGTAAAGGAAGTCAGGGTTCCTGGAAGGAAAGGGGAAAAAGATTAATGATGATGTTTGGGGAATATTGCAGTTTTAGTGTTTAATTAAGTCTCTCTCTCTTACAGAAGGAACTTGGAGGAGGCAGACCAGAGGGAGGAGGTGAGTGTCCATCAGGTGAGTAATTCCTTGTATTTATCCAAGAGTCCCAAGTAGTGTCTTGCAGGTGGCAGCTGGTGGAAGAGTGTCAGGCTGGAGTACAGAGTTTTCTCAGAGAAGGAGTCCAGTTTGGAGGCAGCTTGTCCAGTTTGGGTTCCAGAGGTGAGTCACAGATTTGTCTTGAAAACACAGGGAGACATAAGCTGGTTAAACATAAGTTCACAAAGGAAAACATTAAAATGGCTGTCTCACAGTACCCAAGGTGACTGAATGATTCAGCAAAGACTGGAACCTCCTCCAAGGCTTAAATAGCAGCTGGACTCTTTAACCGGATTGGCAGCAGCTGGTTACCCAGGAACTCCCATCTCCAACACTCAGCAACTGCAAGGTGAGTTCTCACATACACACACACAAACACAAACCTAACACCTACAGAAAGTACTTCTGAACGCCAGCCATCTTGAAAAATGTGAGGCTTTTTTTTTTTCTCCATATATGGCTTTTTGGAAAATAAATGTCTAGGACACATATGTCAAAGTCCCGGCCCGCGGGCCCGATCCGGCCTGCAGATTAATTATTCATGGCCCCCTGGATGATATTTAATTTCTATTAGAAACGGCCCGCATGCCACAGCCGTCCGCTGGTGTTTTGCACGCAACAATACTACATTCCCCACAATGCAACAGTAGTAGGGGTGGGGCCGATCCTATCCGGAGTCGTGTCTTATGAACCCAGAGTAATAAGACCCGTCTCACGTCACATTCAGGAAATCCATTTCATAGTTTGCAGCCAGCTACAACGTGCGGACTGAGTGAGTAGCACTTTAGCTAACAGCTAGCCAACTTTTCATCGTAACATGTCCGCTGTGTGGAAGTATTTTACACTAAACACCGCAAGACAGCAATGTGCAATGTCTGCAGAGCCATAGCACCACATTAAACCGCGGTCAAGTTAGTTTTACGTTGGACATTGGAGCTCTGGGGCTTCAGCGGGACGCCACTCTCGCTGAACCGAAACAGGGAGACCGACTGCGGCCAGCTGCGTACAGTCCGACCCGCTGTCTGACCATCTCGTAGGAGGGGCGGAGAGCGGCTGACCGAAATCAGACCGCCCGCCCCGGATTGAACAAGAAGAACACACCACTGAAGCCACGGAGCTCAAATGTTTACCGGGAAGTTAAACTTCTCGGTGAACATTTGAGCTCCGTGGCTTCAGCGGTGTGTTTTTATTGTTCAATCCGGGGCGGGCTCTCTGATTTCGGTCAGCCGCTCTCCGCCCGTCCCTCCTACGAGATGGTCAGACAGCGGCTGGCCGGGTCGGGATGCTTGTGTTTCGTTTCAGCGAGAGTGGCTTCCCGCTAAAGCCCCAAAGCTCGAATGTTCACCGAGAAGTTGCTAAACTTCATCATAATTAATGACCAAACAGCTATCAGCTGTAGAAAATGAAGGATTTCGCAGCTTGATACTTGCAGCCAACAGTAAACAATCATAAAAAAGCATATTAATTAAAAATCATAAGAAAACTGTATTAAAAACAAAACGAAACATAAACAGCTGCATTATAAAACAATGTAAAATACTAAAAGCAGGAACATGTCTGTGTTGGTTTATGCCAAGAACTTAGCAGATGTAAAGCTATTTAATATTTTATTTAATTAATTTATTCATTCATTTAAAAGAGACAAAATAAAACAAATTAATCAAAAAGAAAACATTGAATGAAAAGAGTGCAGAAAGCAGAAAACAATTCTTATATCACCCCCTTATAATAAACATTGAACCAGTCCGGCCCTTGGCTTGTAGCAAATTAGTTTTTTTGGCCCTCTGTGTATTTGACTTTGACACCCCTGGTCTAGGAGTTCATTTGTGCTACACCATGTTTGTATCACCATTGTTCTGCTAATCTGAAGCACCATAAATGGTTCTTAGCTCAAAATCTTGGTGGCTCCTGGGGTGTCCAATCAGCTTCCTGAGGGGCAAGTGCCACCCCAGCAACCCCTTTTGGCTCCATCTCTGGACTCCATAGTTTTAAATAATTAACTTTACTGAACAAAACATTTTATCACAGGTATTTTTACAGGATGAGGTCGGTTTTGTGTTTTGTTCTACATGAAACCACGAGCTGTTATACAATCTGAAAGAACGCGTTAATGCATCAGTGAGGTGGTTTTCTTATAAGCCTCTGCCATTTCTTGTAAAAGCTAAGGGCAAAACTGAGGTGAATGTTTAACTTTTACTTTCATTCTGACAGAAAGTGAAAGTACTTCGTGAAGGTGTGGTTTGCTGCAGACTGTAGAAGTACAAAACATCCTGCAGCTTTCACTTTAGCCTCAGAGTCAACTCTGCTGTTTTCAACACGTCAGAAACATCTTCTCTCCGTACCAGGCAAACAGCTGTGGTGAGCATAAACTTATCATGTGCTGCAATTATAGTGCTTGCTGATTAATCTGATCAAATTAATTTACTATCACAAATACTGAATGAGGATCTGTAAAAAAATTGCAATCTATTTAGTTTTTTTTTCTTATTGTACTGTGAAGTTTTTTGAGCTGCACTGTTTTTTCTTCGTGTATTCAGTTCTGATGATGGCTTTATTATGGATGTTTTTACAGAATGAACAAAATTTAATGGTTATGATGATTCATAAAACTATATACTGTAATGCAAATAGATATGGAAATGATATGTCAAAGAAAATATCCAGCTGAGAAATGCTTCATCATTAAACTGATCAAATAAATGAGCAGTTTTCATTAAATAACTTATAGGGATTAGCTCATTAAAACTAAACTACCTATGTGTTTGCTATTTCTATACAGACTGAAAAACAACAATAACAGATAGAAACAGATTATGCCTTTGTGAACAACTGCGACAAAAAACCTAAAGGATAAATTTAAAATAGTTTCTTCACTAAGTTGTCTCATCAGTGATGTATTTTACATTTTATTTAGATTTATTTAGCTTATTGAACATGCACAGTAGCACAGTGGTAGTGGCAGCCGACCCCCGATCAGAAGGTTGGAGGTTCGAATCCCGCTTCCCCCCACCATGTGCCGTTGTGTCCCTGGGCAAGACACTTAACCCCGAGTTGCTCCCGGTAGGATGGCGCCTTGCATGGCAGGCTACCACTACCGGTGTATGAATGGGTGGATGGCTGGTACTGTAAAGCACTTTGGGGCTCCTCACAGGGGGCTGGAAGGCGCTATATAAGTAAGCTCCATTTACCATTTACCAATAATCCCAAGAATGTAATGGTAAATGGAGTAAATGGAGCTTATTTGTATAGCGCTTTCCAGCCCCCTGTGAGGAGCCCCAAAGCGCTTTACAATACCAACCATCCACCCATTCATTCAGCCATTCATACACCGGTAGTGGTAGCCTGCCTTGCAAGGCGCCATCCAGACCTACCGGGAGCAAGAAAATAGACTTGTACTAAATTAAAGACTCACAAACATTACAAATAGCGCAAACCTGCATACAAACCCCCCATCGTGTAGGGAGGGTTGGGGGTTGGAAGGTCGGGTAGGGGGGAGGGGATTGCGGGGGCCCTCCCCCAGAAAATTGTAACTAAAGTTGATGCGATTTCCTGCATTTTGGTGTACAGGTAGTCCCCGACTTACGAACGAGTTCCGTTCCTGCGTCGTAACTCGAAAATCGACGTAAGTCGGAAAATACATCCAAACGGCACCTCATACATACATTACTGTATTTTTACTAGGGATGGGGCTGATCCGATCCAGTATCGGTATCCGATACTAGCATAATTTAAGTATCGGATACAACCTGCCGATATTTCCGATCCAGCTTCAAAGAGCACTTGTGTTCCATCACATTCTGTGACTGCTGTCTTAACATTGTGTGATATAAACCCAATGAAGACACTCTTGAGCCTTACAACAGGAAACTCACTAACTTTAACAGCACACAAGAGGCAGCTCTATACCACACACATGTCCTTCTCACTCAAGGTGCAGCTGGAAAAACTAAAAAAACGCTAAGCATGATGGGAAAGACAACACAGCCCACTCCCCATAACCACTAAGAGAGTGGATTTTGTTGTCTTTCCTATAATGCTTAGCAGTTTTTAGTTTTCCAGCTTTAGGTGCAGCTAGAAAACTAAAAAACGCTAAACATTATGGGAAAGACAACAAAATCCACTCCCTTAGTGGTTACGGGGAGTGGATTTTGTTGCCACTAAGCATTATGGGAAAGACAACAAAATCCACTCCCTTAGTGGTTAAGGGGAGTGGATTTAGTTGTCTTTCCCATAATGCTTAGCGTTTTTTTAGTTTTCCAGCTGCACCTAAAGCTGGGAAACTAAAAAAACGTATGGGAAAGTCAACAAAATCCACTCTCTTAGTGGTTAAGGGGAGTGGGCTGTGTTGTCTTTCCCATCATGCTTAGCATGTTTTTAGTTTTTCCAGCTGCACCATGAGTGAGAAGGACATGTGTGTGGTATAGAGCTGCCTCTTGTGTGCTGTTAAAGTTAGGGGTGGGCGATACTGAGAATTTTGGAATCGATCCGATACCAAGTAAATACTGTGCTAGAATCGCATACTTCGATACCGATTCCGATACTTGGGGGCGCTGTTGAGCCGCACAAAAATATAACACTGCCAACAACACAAAAACAATGATAAGAAAACAACTTCTATTGCACAGATGTTTTAATGTCAAATAAAAATGCTCTATCAACTAGCTGCAGCAGCAGTATAAAAAATTGAACAGTGTGAGTAACAAAATATTTGCCCATCACCTCTTTTACAACACACAGTTGTTTAAATAAAAGTCACCAGTGCAAAATAACAAAAAAGCAGCAATGTTACAAAAACATAACACTGTCAAAATCACAAAAACAGTGATAAGAAAACAACTTCTATTGCACAGATGTTTTTTGAAAAAAAAACCTCTCTTTCTCTCTGCCATCTCTGCTGCTTCTGCTAGCCTACTGCGCCTACTGCTAGCCTACTGCAGCTAGCCTACTGCGCGCTCTCAAATACCTACCTACAGCAGGGGGAGGGGCACAGTTTGCGTGTGTGCCGGAGCGAGCGAGCGAGAGAGCGCGACAACAAAGCATCGATTCCACAGCGCTAGTATCGATTTGATACCAAGTACCACCTTGGTATCGATAGTATCGATACTAGAATCGATACGCCCACCCCTAGTTAAAGTTAGTAAGTTTCCTGTTGTAAAGCTCAAGAGTGTCTTCTTTGGGTTTATCTAACACAATGTTAAAATGAATTGTCTCAGTACAAAAATTTCATTACACAGATTAACATACCTGAACAGTATCGGATCGGAAAAGTATCGATATCTGTCGATACCCAGTTTTTAAGTATCGAATCGGAAGTGAGAAATGTTGATCGGTGCATCCCTAATTTTTCCAAGCACTTAGCATATCCTTACACAGTACCCTACACAATTATCAAAAAACACATACATTCAGAGCCATAATGAAGGGCAAAAAGAGTTAATTTCTTACTGGTAGCTGGTGAGCTCTGCAGCTTCCTGCAGTTTCACGCGGTCCACAGCGTTTACAGCAACGTCTGTTAGCATGTTAGCTCGTTGCTCAGCTGTAGCCTCTCTGCCTGGTAAACCTCTGCTCCAAACAATGAGGTCTCCTGTATTTCCATGCGCGGTCCAGCGGTCCAGAGTTTTACAGTAAGGTCTGTTCCAAACAATGAGGAAACTGTAAGTTTCCACTGAGCACATCAAGCCCCCCCTTCCCTCCTGTAAGTTTACATTGAGCATGCGTCAAGCTCCCCCCTCCCTCCTGTAAATTTCCGCTGAGTTTTGGTACCGTATTTTTTGGTGTAAAGGCGCATAAACCGCATAACTCGAACAATGCTTTTCAATGGGAGGGCGTTCATAACCGCAAAACGTCGTAAGTCGAGGCCGTCGTAAGTCGAGGACTACTATATTTTAATGGGTTGTTAAACATCTTGTTTGTCAAAGCTCTGATTGGCTATAAGGTGTGAAGGGAGGCCATCTATAAATGGAA
>JBBPBX010045688.1:0-26912 GCA_038048925.1 Garcialebias charrua | reverse complement strand
GCACACCTGCACAAAGTCACTTTACAAGAACCACCACAGCTGATTGACCTTAGCTAACACAGAATAGGATCCAGCTTAGTTGTTCCTACAGATATTGTGCTAACCTTCAGTGTGGTAGTAGCTGAGAGTCATCCCCATCATGTTTGAGTTCAAGAAGTGACAACGGCAGTATTTTATTTTTTTTTTTTTTTATCATTTTGATGTTTGTTTTTCAGGAGCAGTTTATCTTCAGTTTATCTTTTTGTTACTGTTTGTTCTTAGTTTGTTTGTTTTCATTGAGTTTCACTGAGTTTATGTTCTGTACATATTGCAGTTTGGACAATAAAGTTGACTTTGAAATTTGACTTTGATGTATGATTTGGAAATGTATTTATCAATTCATTCATTCATTCAACCTTTATTTAGTCAGGTAAATCTTTTGAACCTCATGGGCTCATTTACGAAAGCGACCTGCTAAAACTAAAGAACAATGAACAGCAGTGATAGAATTTCATTAAACAATAAACAAACAAACAATAAACAATAGAAAACAAAAAGAGAGAAAAAAACAAAAGATTTTTTTTTTTTTTTTTTAACAAAGTATCAAAAAACTAGCAAAACATTATAAGGTAGACGTATAAAATCAAAGACAGGAACAAATCTGCATTGGTTTTTGCCAGGATTCCAACAGATTCTGAAAACCATTTAGAGAAGTCAAGGTCGAGAGCTTCAGATCTTTTTGTAAGATATTCCATGAAGCAGGAGCAGAGTAGGAGAAGGCCCTTTTTCCAAGTTCAGTCCTCACTGACGGAACACTGCAGGTAATCATGTCCTGAGAGCGCACACTGTAGCTGCACTCACGCAAAGACATGTAGGAGGAGATGTATGAGGGCAGCAGACCAAGAAGTGATTTAAAGATGAAAATGTACCAGTGGAAGAGTCTGCGTGAGGTTAATGATGTCCAGTTAACCAGTGAATACAGGGTGCAGTGGTGGGTACGATAATCACAACCAGTTATGAATCTTAGTGCACCATGATAGACCACATCCAACATCCGCAGGGTGCTTGTAGGAGCATTCATGTAGAGAATGTCACCGTAATCAATGGAGGGAAGGAAAGTCACAGATACAAGGCGTTTCCTAACATTCAGTGTTAGACATGATCTGTTTCTGAAAAAGAAACCCAGTTTAACTTTCAATTTCTTCACTAGGTTTTCCACGTGGAGTTTAAAAGAGAGATGTGAATCGATCAGGATACCCAGATATTTATAGGAATCAACAAACTCAATAGGGACACCATTTGAAGATAAAATCAGAGGAGGATCTGCTGGAACCGCCTTCCTATTTGAAAAAAACATCCCTTTTGTTTTATCAGCATTTAGGACAAGTTTGAGACGGAACAAATCTGACTGGATGATGTCAAAAGCGGATTGTAGTAACTGGAAAGCCTTAGCTACTGTTTTAGCTCGGCAATAAACAACTGTATCATCAGCATAGAAATGTAAGGATGCATCAGGGATGCAGTGACCTACATTAGCTATGTAGATTGTAAAGAGAGTTGGTCCTAAAACTGAGCCTTGTGGTACACCATTTTTAACTGTTAAATAGCTGGAAGAAGCACCGTTATGTTGAACACATTGCCTCCGATTGGAAAGATAGTTAGAAAACCAACCGATGGTGTGATCAGAGAAACCGATTTCTGAGAGCTTATGACACAGGATGTTATGATCCACAGTGTCAAAAGCTTTAGACAGGTCTAAGAAAAGTGCAGCACAATAGTCCTTAGCATCCAATGCTTCAACAACATCATTCAGAACCTTCAGAGAAGCAGTTGTTGTGCTGTGTTTTTTCCTGAAACCAGATTGATGAAGAGGTAAGATGTTAAATGAGTCCAGATAATTTTTGATCTGAGAGTTTATCAGTTTTTCTTGAACCTTGGCTAAGATGCAGAGTTTAGAGATCGGTCGATAATTGTTCAGTGAGGTGGGGTCACCTCCCTTCAGCAAAGGAAGAACAAAGGCTGTTTTCCAAGCATCCGGAATGGTGTTTTGGCTTATGGATAGATTAAAGATGTGGGTCACAGGGACTGTGATGATATGAGCAGCCAGCCTTAAGAAATAAGGTGGAAGTTCATCTGGACCTGCAGATTTTTTAGGATCAAGATCATTTAACAGTTTATTTACCTCACTGACTGAGAATGGAGAAAAAGAGAAGGTGTGATTAACAGATGGTTGGCTTGTAGGAGGGATTTGATTTGTTGAAGTTTGATTATTAGATAAAGTGGCCGATTTTCCGTTTGTAACTGTATCAAATAAAGAACTAGAAGCAACAAAATGTTTATTGAAACAGTTCAGGATCTCGTGCTTATTTGACACAGGAACAGAGTCAACAAGAAATTGTGATGGGAGGTCAGATGATTGGGGGGTGCCTGAGAGAGATTTAATGGTTTTCCAGAATTTTTTAGGATCGTTTAGATTTTTGGAGGTCTGAGATAAGAAGTAGTTACGTTTTGCAGCTTTAATGGCAGTTGTGCATTTATTCCTTAGCTGCCGAAATTTCAACCAATCAGTGTCTGAGTGTGATTTTCTTGCTGCTGCCCAAAGATGATCTCTCCAGTGCAGGAGATCAGCTAGTTCAGGAGTAAACCAGGGGCTGTCACGGCCCTTTATCCTGAACTGCCGGAAAGGAGCGTGTTTGTTTACAAAGTAAATGAAACTACCATGAAAATAGTTCCAAGCGGTGTTCACGTCATTGATTTGTAGGATATGTTGCCAATCAAAGTGGGATAGATCCCAAAGGAATGACTGTTCACAGAAACGTTTCAAATCCCTTTTTTGGATTATTCTGGGCTTAGCAGGTGGAAGTTTAGTAGATCTAAGAGCTGCTATTACGGAATGATCACTCAAAACGTTAGCAAATACACCTATACCAGGAAATTTGTGAGGTGCATTTGTGAAAAACAGATCTAAGGTGGAAGATTTTTCGGGACATTTTAAGTTTGGTCTGGTGGGAGAATCGATAAGTTGTGTTAGATTGAGAGATAGGCAACATTCCCTGAATTTATCACAGAGGGGGGTCGACTTATTCCAGTCAATGTTGAAATCTCCTGCCATAACAATCTCATTGTGTTTTAAATTTCCTATGAATTCAGTCAGGGAGGATAGAGCTTCAGGTGTTGCGGAGGGGGGACGATAACAACCTACAACAGTTAAGGGCTGACCTCCTTTCAAACTGATGTTCACAGCTAAAGCCTCAAACTGGTTTGCGATTGTTTTTTTAGACGCAATCGTGGCAGCCAAAGAGTCTCTGATGTAAATAGCGACTCCACCTCCCTTTTTATTACGATCACAACGATAGATCTTAAATTCATTGATTGCCAAGTCATTTTTCGAAACAGATTTTTTGAGCCAAGTTTCAGAGATAACGATCACATCTGCCCCAGAAGAAGTGATTAGGATTTTCAGTTCATCAAGTTTTTTTAGAAGGCTACGAGCGTTTACATGCAGAAAACGGAGACCAGAAATATTTTTAAACTCATTAGGTGTACAGTAGTTAGTAATTGGCCCTGGGTTGGGCTGAATCCCTGAGATCATTAACAACAATAATATCAGACATTTACCTGACTTCTTTGTCACTGATGTGTAGTTACAGGAGTTAACAGTGTGACATTTTGCCCCCATAATTGAACCATGTGAAACATTAATGAAGACACGATCATTCAGAACCCAAAAACAATGAAAGCTGCAGTGATGGGCAGTCCCTGATGTGTTGATAAGATTCAGTGATTCCAGGTAGTCTGAGAACTGAAAATAATGACAGTAATATGAATGATGCAGAAAAGTCTCAGACCATAAAGCGTCACAAATTAGGTGGTCAAACAATTCCGTTGTGGAGAAATTTGTGGAGGAATGTGGGGGGATCCAGCCTCCTTGAGAATATGAATGGATGTGGCCATGGTGAACACAAGCTGGATCCAGAATCAACGGAAAGAAACAAACAATTTGTAGCAAACAATACAGAGGTCTAGTGTTGACAGAACAAGGAGCTTCATAATTGATTACCGGTATGTTGACTATGAGCATTCCATTTTAACACATTTACTATATAAAAATTAATTTGAACTGAATGTGGAGTGCAGCATGTATATCGTTTGTATTTTTACTCATTTTTTATAATTTGATACAAGTTTGTGTGTGCTTTTACTGGTAGAGTAATGCATACCCATAGTAATTCACATCACAGGAGAAATGCTTTTAAGACAATAAAATGCACAGTGTATTCAAGACCAGGTTTATTGGTGTGTTTTTTAATATATAGTATATTTATTAGGGCTTTAGGAAGTACTAAATGATTCATAATTATACCCTTGGCGTCTCCCTACAACACATGTTTTCTACAGGTGAGAGGAAGCTGCAGTGACCACAGGTGCACCTTTTGAAAGTTTTTATTTATTTATTGCTTTACAATTTGGATTGAGATAGTTGAAAATTATTTAAAAAAAGATAATTTGTTACTGCTTTGAACATTAGCCTATGTTGCTAATATAAATTTACCACTCAGATGCTGGACCCGTTCGGTCCATTGCCTCAGCACCATCAGATTCTTGCATAAGAGCGTCAGTGCCTGTAGCCAGCAGCTCGAACTGATAAGGCTCAGGACCTGTGGCTCTCTGCTCCAAGTCTCCCTCAGTTTCTGGTGAGGGAGGTGGAGAAAAGACCTGTGTCGCTGTGTTCACTGTCCATGTTGCATATATTATGCTAATGCTAGCTGCATGTCACGGTCCTGGCCACACCCACCTACTCGCTCTAACCCCCACCTCCTCCCCTCCTTTAGGCGGTGCCTCTACAGTCTATCGGAACGCCCATTTTGGTGAAGATTTTTGAATCTGGACTGGGGTAGGAGTTAAAGACCCAGAGGCCGTTCAGTGACACTTTAAGTACCCAGAGGGCGGGGCCTCTGGGGTGACGCTGCCGCCCCCTGCCGTAAAAGCGTGAATGTATTCCTTCAGGTAATCACGCGGGGGTGCAATTTCCCATAGCAATAGTGTTGCACCGAGTGACTGACTGATAAGGGAACCACACATGCACGGAGAGAACATGCAAACTTCACCCAGATAGGTGTCCGTCCAGGAGGTAAACATGCAACCTTATAGATGAGAAGTGGTTCAGATAAACAACACCTTAAAGGGATTGTGACATGATGTTGGAAATTTGCATATTTGTCACAACATATATATATCTTATATCATTCAGCTCTGTTCGTTTTTGCAAAATAAATTATAAATATATTAAAATTGTATTCCAATTTATGGTAATTTTTTCTCTGGGACACGCCCCTAGAAATCTGAGAATTTATGCAAAACTTCATGTGACGTACACGTGGGCACTGGGCATAAGGCGGAGCCTGCCTTGCCCGTTTGTTGTTAACTGCTTTCCATACAGATTCATTTCCTGAAAGATCGCCTCTTTTTTTTTGGTGTAACTTGAAAAATGCCGTCACGTTGTAGCGCATTTGGGTGTTCTAATATCAGCAGTGAACAAGTGAGCCTTCACAAATTCCCAAAAGATGAGAAACTTTGCCTAGAATGGAAGTACAGAGAACTTGTGACCGATGGGTTCCTACTGAGAGTCCTATGTCTGCAGCGACCATCTTACTGCCTATCAGGTAACATCTGTAATTTCTTTTTATTCATGGAGGGTTTATTAATGAGAGTTTTGGATGATTTACAGTCTTAAAATGATATATGGGCGGCCGTGGCGTAGTGGTAATGGCAGTCGTCTCCCGATCGGAAAGTTGGCGGTTCTACTCCCGGGACCCGCACCATGTGTCATTGTGTCCTTGGGCAAGACACTTAACCCTGAGTTGCTCCCAGTAGGACTGGAAAGCACCTTGCATGGTAGTCTGCCGCCACCGGTTTATGAATGTGTGTAGCATTCAATATATGTGTAGCACTTTGAGATTTTCAGTAATGAAAAGTGCGTTATAAATTGAATTAATTATTATTATTAATTATCTCCGACGTGAACCGGACTGTCGGACGTTAGCTGCTAAGAAAATTAGCCTAGATACCGAGTCAACACGAAGCGCTATTTATGTATTTTTAAATTATGTCGGCGCGATCAGGTAACATCTGTAGTTTGTTTTTATTCGGGGAGAGTCTATTAATGAGAGTTTTGGATGATTTACAGTCTTAAAATGATATATTTCAGACGCAACCTGGACCGTGTAAACAGATAGCTGCTATCAATATTAGCCTAGATACCAGTCAACACGGAGTGCTATTTATGTATTTTTAAATTATGTCGGCGCGATCAGGTAACATCTGTAGTTTGTTTTTATTCGGGGAGAGTCTATTAATGAGAGTTTTGGATGATTTACAGTCTTAAAATGATATATTTCAGACGCAACCTGGACCGTGTAAACAGATAGCTGCTATCAATATTAGCCTAGATACCAGTCAACACGGAGTGCTATTTATGTATTTTTAAATTATGTCGGCGCGATCAGGTAACATCTGTAGTTTGTTTTTATTCGGGGAGAGTCTATTAATGAGAGTTTTGGATGATTTACAGTCTTAAAATGATATATTTCAGACGCAACCTGGACCGTGTAAACAGATAGCTGCTATCAATATTAGCCTAGATACCAGTCAACACGGAGTGCTATTTATGTATTTTTAAATTATGTCGGCGCGATCAGGTAACATCTGTAGTTTGTTTTTATTCGGGGAGAGTCTATTAATGAGAGTTTTGGATGATTTACAGTCTTAAAATGATATATTTCAGACGCAACCTGGACCGTGTAAACAGATAGCTGCTATCAATATTAGCCTAGATACCAGTCAACACGGAGTGCTATTTATGTATTTTTAAATTATGTCGGCGCGATCAGGTAACATCTGTAGTTTGTTTTTATTCGGGGAGAGTCTATTAATGAGAGTTTTGGATGATTTACAGTCTTAAAATGATATATTTCAGACGCAACCTGGACCGTGTAAACAGATAGCTGCTATCAATATTAGCCTAGATACCAGTCAACACGGAGTGCTATTTATGTATTTTTAAATTATGTCGGCGCGATCAAGTAACATCAGTATGTGTTTTTATTCATGGAGGGTTTATTAATGAGAGCTTTGGATGATTTACTGTCTTAAAATGATAGATCTCAAACGCAATCGGACATGCTCAAAGCCACGAAGCTCCCTGCACGTTTTTTTAAAGCTGAATCGTAAAAGTTAATAAGTTTTCCATTAATAGAGTATACAATAAAATGATTTGAGCAAGATTAAAACTTCTACTGCTTATATTGACCTTCCAAAACTGAAGACAAATCGCTTAGATCAACACTAGAAATGCTGCACTCGTCTGAGTCGACAAGCTCCGCCATTATTGTTTACATGCGAGTTGAGCAGCGGCTCCCCACGGGTACGTCAAATGACGGTTTTGCGGAAGTGCGCGGAATTTTAGGGGCGTGTCCCAGAGAAATAACTACCATAACTTGGAATGAAATTTTAATATATTTATAATTTATTTTGATAAAACGAACAGATATGAATGATATAAGATATATATGTTGTGACAAATATGCAAATTTCCAACATCATGTCACAATCCCTTTAATGATAATCAAAATCTGCAGCAACCTAAAACACTGTGCCTTAAAAAAGAACAAACCTCTAACCCCCACTGCATCCACAGCAGAACCATACAAACACACTGATACAGCACATGCACAGTGCGTGATGCTTTGTGGTGACACGTCTGCACGTGTTCCTACACACCTGCCTGCATCCTCTCAAACGTTGGAAACAGTCAGAGCAAAAAGAAAGACTTTCCTGCCCCACAGTGGCCCTCGGGCCTCACTGCACAGTGCAGAGCCACAGGAGCCTTCAGTTGCCATGGTGACACAGAGCTGCAGCACAAGCTTCAAAAGCATCATTTATTATTAGTTTTTTTTTTTTTTTTTTTGGGATGTGTAGACACTTTTGTGTTTCTTCCATTTTCTAGGAAATCTAAAAAGAAAGCAATGGTTTCCTGTGCTGACTGTCAGGTGAGCAGCAAACTGAACCATCTGACCTACATCTGGGATCAAACTAACTGTTATCCATCATAAAAGTCAGCAGGGCCGTTTATTTTTTAAAGCAGTTTGCACATTTAAATTTTGCTCACGTGTGATTACGCGCAAACAGTTTTAGTGTGTTCATTAAATGAATGTTAACCTGAAGATCACCTTGGCTGATAAATAAAAGTTACAGATTAAATCACAAACTACACTCGATGACGCTGTAAACAAGTAAACAGTTTATCCAATTTACCTTTTTTATTTTTTACGTGTTTTATCACTTCATGGACTTTTCTGCCACCTACTGGATACATGTTTTAAAAACTACTTCTTGGAAGAAGAAAATAACTGCTGGTCTAAGACTCACTGATTTTCTCAATCCAGTGCTTATTTTCAGAGGATAATATAACCAGAGGTGAGATATTTGGCTAACAAAGCCTAAGGCAGTATTTAACAGTTAATACCACAGTCTTGAGCAAGGGGAGTGGTGACACAAAGATTAGAGAAGGTGGGCCTGTGATCAGAAGATTGTCAGTTCAACTTCCATGGGTGGAATAGGTGAAATGCACCTGCCTCCACCCTAATTTACACCACTCTACCCCCACCCTGGCACCCTAGAAAGCAGCTCTCTGCTCCACACAGAGGGCTGTGGTAGTTTGGTGGTCTGTGGTTGTGTCACAAAGGGCATTCGGTGTAAAAGCAATCACCAAATCGTTGTGCAACTTAGTTAGCTGTGGAGACCTCTGAAGAAGGGAGCAGCCGAAAGAAGAAAAATAAAAACATCAAGAGAAGGTGAACTGTTGTTGCACTGCAGTCAACATTATTTAAAGTTTAAAACACTTAAGATTCAACGTGTCTGCTGTCTTCCTTCCTAAGATAAATAACTTTTACTTTTTTTTACTTTTTTTACATTTTTTATTTTACGAATTGGCATTTATATGTACCGTATGTGAATGTTTTGCACAGTGCCCTGAGACGACTTCTGTTGTGATCTGGCTGAATTGTTTCACTTCCACATGTTTGTGGAGGTGGAACATGGTACAAATAAAGAATTGCTGAGGAGCTCAGAAAAAGAGGTTTTGATGCTCATCAAAAGGTTACAAAATCATCTGTAAAGACTCCACCAATCCACGATCAGACAGATTGTGTATCTTGGTCGACTCCTTCTCTCTTTTAAGCTTCACGTGGAAAACCTTGTAAGGAAACTGAAAGTTAAACTGGGTTTCTTCTTCAGAAACAGATCATGTTTAACTCTGAATGCTAGGAAACGCCTTGTAACAGTGACTTCCCTTCCCTCCATTGACTACGGTTACATTTCCTACATGAACGCTCCTACCAGCACCCTGCAGATATTCTCTGTCATGGTGCACCAAGATTCACAGGCGGCCGTGGCATATTGGTAATGGCAGTCGTCCCCCGATCCAAAGGTTGGAGGTTCGAATCCCGAGTTCCCACACCATGTGTCGTTGTGTCCCTGGGCAAGACGAAGATGCTTGTAAGATGTAGATTAGTACATCTAACGGTCAGTTTTACTGAGCCGTAATGTACACTAAAATGTAAGAATGAGCAGGTGTTTACCTGTCAACCTTAGCATCTATTATATCACGAGTTCTCTTCTTTTTCATGGATTAAACGATAAATTATGTGACCAGCTGATAAGATGTAAATCACAATGAAGCGTTAACTTATGTTGGTTCAGCAGAACTGAATGTTTTATTAACAAATCATGAATTTAAAATCATAACATATACAACTGATTGATCGATAAAATTCCTATAATTTACTTGTCAGCAGATTTAAAATTAGGGACAACAGAAAAAGTAAATAAGACGTATTACTTTAATCTGAAGGTTCTTTAGCTTAACGTTCTGGCTTAGACATAAAGAAAAAGTTTAGGAGAGAAGGAGGAAAAAGCGAGTAGTTTTATCTTGCATTTCTGACCAGAATGACACTCTTCCATACGCATCCAGCTAAGATATCATTGTACGCTTCAGTAAACAATCAATGACTCTTTTACTTTAAGACGTCCATCTTCGGTTCTGGTAAAGAGCTGGGAAGCAGCTTTGGACGTAAACGGGTCGTAGGTCCGGCAAAATCCAAGCTGGACTTCAAACGTGTTTACCTTTTCAGCGTCTCGTTGATACTTGCTTTAGTCGGAAGAAGTTGTGGCAGTTCTTGGTTTGGTTTTCAAGATAAAATATTCCCTGAGAGGAAAATTCATTTTAAGGTTCAGGTTTCATAGCAGCTTGCTGTAACCCTTTGCTGATAGAATGGGTTCTTTAGCTCATGACTCGCATCCACAGCAGAAAGAGATAAGTCCGTGCATCTCAAACTTTCTCAAGCACTGAGTAGAGCTCTCAGCTGAACTGAAAGTTCTTCTTCTTCTTCTTCCAGTCGTGTTTTATGGCGGTTGGCAAACAACGAGTAGGTGCATTACCGCCACCTTCCAGAATGGAGTACGGACCAGACGGTGCAGAACACAACACAAAACGCACGCGATGCGACCCAGAACACCACAACAACCAACAAACCAAAATCCACACAAAATTCCCTAAAGTGCACAAACAGAAAAGAGCAAAAAACAACAACCAGGAACACCCGTTCACAGCGAAGACATGGGCAGAGACACCTCACACCCAGACGCACCCTCACCCCGACTCAATTCATCACGAACACTCTCCCAAGACAACTCATTCACGCCAAAGAACCTCGAAGCAGCCTGCACTATGATTTTGATGTTTTCAGTTTTAGACGTAGCCTGTTCAGAGCAGTTAATAACGAAAGCAACGAACGGAATCAACCGTTCGATTGTAACAGCACCCTGACCACGGTCAGGGACGCTCGGCTTCTCAACAACAGACGGCAAAGAAACAGCACTCCTGACCACACGAACTGCCTCCGCGTACGAAAGATTCCTAACAGTCTTAACCCTCTGAATTTCAGCAGCAGCTTTCCGATCCACACAACCTGCATAAGCCGCAGAATGACAACCACCACAATTACAACACGACAGCTGAGTCACACCACAATCATCATAATCATGGTCCCCCCCACACTTACTACAACGACGCTTACTCCGACAAACAGCAGCAATATGCCCAAACCTCTGGCACTTAAAGCACCGAAGAGGCGGAGGGACATAAGCCTTCACACCAAAACACAAGTATCCAATCATGACCCTATCCGGCAAAACACTTTCCCGGAAACACAACAGGACAGACGTACTATCCACCTTCACCCCATCTCGATAAGCCGGTAAACGTTTCAAGGACTCAACTTCCCCACCCTTAATGTTCTTCCTCAAGACCTCCAAGTCATCTTTAACAGGAATCCCGGAAATCACTCCCCTGGAACCTCTCACTTCACCCACAATCTTCCTATCTACCACCGCTCTACCACACACAGTCCCCAAACCCAAAGCCGTGTCCCTCTGCTCAGCATGTCTACAAACGAGCAGGAGATTGCCATCCCACAACACCTTAGCTACTTCCACTTCACCCACAGCCCGTTCCAGACCCTTCGAAAAAGCCACAGGGCTCACCCCAAGCAGACCCTGGCCTGCCGCAAATCGCAACACAACTTTACACTTCTCCCGCAGCACCTTTTTCCTACCGTCAACACCGTCAACAGCAACCTCAAGACACCGTTTACCCGAAGCCAAACCCTGTCCATGTCCGGCACCCCCACTACTACTAGCCATCGTGGTCCGCTCACAAACCAGATTCTGCCATCACCCACACCGCCCAAAACACCTGAACTGAAAGTTCCAGGAAGCTTGGAACTTTAAACAGGATCTGACGTCAGAGCTTTCCTCTCTGTTCATTGGTTCATTCGACCAGTGGGAGGGAATTAGAGTCATGTCAACGAGTTAATTTGAAATCAGAACGAGTGAAGGATTGTTTTAAGAACAGAGAAAGAATGTTTTCAGAAACAGACAAAAAAGGAGTCGCCAGTGAAATGAATATCTGATTAATGTTTTTTTTTTTTCATTTCTAAACAAAACTGAGAAGTTCAGCTTGACACATACTTTGAATTTTGCCATAGTTCTTTGACTAAGGCATATTGAAAAAATATATCAGCATAGTAATGACCATTCACATATTAAGAAATACACCAGCATATTAAGAGGGACAACTCATGCAAATAACAAATGATCATAAAATGACAAAAGTTATTTTGTTGATTATTTCTGAATTAGAACAAAGTCAAAGAATAAGAGAGTCTCTTGTGATAAAAATCAGTGTTCTGTGTTTCACTGACAGATTTAGTGAAAACTGTTTTAATACATTTTCCAGAGAGACGAAGTTGTATCATTACTGTCCCCCTTTTTTTAAATCATCGCCTGTCCATAGGGATGAGTTCCAACACGAAAGGATACCACCAAATGTCTCTGGTCCTGATGTAATCCAGCAAGAGGAAAAGGAAAAACTAAAAGTAATTCCCATATTGTTTATAGGTAATTCCATACTGTTTGTTGGTAATCCCATACTGTTTGTAGGTAATCCCATTGCGGCAAACTTTTAATCCTTTTGGAAAACTGAGTCTGTAATCCCTTGGCAAACCGTAATCCCTTGAAAACAAAGTTTATATTCCACAGCGGTAATTCCACAACGATAATTCCACAACGATTAGAGTTGTTCATTTAATCAGCGACAAGTGTTTTTGTATCAGCATGCAGAGGGGATCCCTTGATTGACGCAGAGGAGGCAACCCTTGGATGAAGGTTGAAGACCAACATTGGAGTTGCAGGTCCCCACATCGAAGGTTGTTGGCTGGATGGTTTCCAGTCGGTGCCACTCTGGTTCTATGTGTCATGCATTTATGTGGTTTTAGGTGGGCTTATGATTGGGATTTTACATTAAGCCTTACCTATATGCACCTGGTGTGTAAGCTATCATGGTTTAGACCAGCTACAGATACAAATTAAGAGGTGGATCAATGCTGTATAAGTTAGATATAGGGATCTATACCTATAGAAGGTTCAGGAGGGCTTCTGTAACGAAGGCCTCTTCTTCCAAACTATTCCTCCATTCATAACTTGTAATGTTGGATCTATCATAGAAAAGACAAATATAGTTTGGTATGCTTTTCTGTTGTCCTTTAGACGAACGACGCAAGTTTTCGGTTTCTACTTTTAAAATTTCGAGTCTATGGCGAGACTCGTTTAAAAAATTTAGGTAAACCTTAAAATAGAATTGTTCAAGTAGGCTAAATTTGGAAAGTCGTGAGATCAGTGTAGATTATAATACATAAGGTAGCATTAATCTAAAATGGCTCTTCAACGATTAAGATTTAAACAAATGAACAGCATGTTGGCATAGTTAAATCCATGGTAGTCTTTAACTAACATTAATACAAAACCTCTTTTGGCTGGGAGTGTTCAAAACCAATACACTATCTCAAACAATGACAAAGGTAATAATAATAATAATCATCATCATTTTATTTAAAAGCGCCTTTCAGGACACCCAAGGACACTTAACAAACCAATACAGTGTAATACAGATCAAACATTATCAGCGACAAATTGAAACATAAAATACATAAAGATTATAAAATGCAAAATAATAAAAATACATTCAGTAGAGTTAATGATAAGCTAGTCTAAAGAGATGTGTTTTCAGGGCTGTCTTGAACAGAGAAAGGGAGGTGGTGTTTCGAAGGTCTGGCGGTAGGGCGTTCCAGAGGTGAGGGGCAGAGCAGGTGAAGGCCCTGCTCCCCATGGTGGAGAGGCGGGCAGAGGGTACATGGAGATGTAGTGAAGAGGAGGATCTGAGAGAGCGTGATGGGATGGAGATTTGTAGGAGGTCAGATAGATAAGGAGGGGCAAGGTTGTGGATAGCTTTGAACGTGAGGAGTAGAATTTTGAAGATGATGCGTGATTTAACCGGGAGCCAGTGGAGCTGCTGCAGGACAGGAGTGATGTGATCATAGTAGGAGGTTTGAGTGATGACACGGGCAGCTGAGTTCTGGACCATCTGTAACTTGTGGAGAGATTTGTTGGGGAGGCCGTAGAGAAGGGAGTTAATAATAATAATAATAATAAATTCAATTTATACCGCACTTTTCATTAATAAAAATCTCTAAGTGCTACAGCAAATAAAACAAGTGATAAAATCAAGTAAAATCAATAATAATATCAACTAAGATTTAATTGCAACTAAGTTGCAGTAATCGATACGGGAAGTCACAAGACTATGCACCAGGATGGCTGTGGAGCGGGGTGTGAGAGAAGGACGGAGACGGTTAATATTACGGAGGTGGAAATAGGCAGACCGAGTAATATTGTTGATGTGTGAAGTGAAGGAGAGAGTGGTGTCAGGATGACACAGAGGCTCTTGACCTGAGGGGAGGGGGATAGCAGAGAGTTGTTAAGGGGGACGAGAAGATGTTCTGATTTTGAAATAGAGTTTTTGGTACCAACAAGAATGATTTCTGTTTTGTTGCTGTTTAGTTGAAGGAAATTGTTAGAAAACCAGTGATTTAGCTCATTGAGACAGTCGGTGAGGATGGAGGGTGGGTGGGTGGAGTTAGGTTTTGATGACAAGTAGAGCTGTGTGTCATCAGCATAACAGTGGAAATGGACGCCGTATTTGCGGAAGATGTGACCTAGAGGAAGGAGGTAAATGATGAAGAGGAGGGGTCCGAGGACAGAGCCTTGGGGGACACCCGTGGAGACAGGGGAAGACTGGGAACGGAAGGATTTAAGCTGAATGAATTGAGTGCGGTCAGAGAGATAGGAGTTGAACCAGTCTAACGGGGTACCTGAGATGCCAATGGAGGTTAGTCTGTTGAGGAGGATAGAATGACAGATGGTGTCGAAGGCAGAGCTTAGATCAAGAAGAATGAGGATGGACAGAAGACCAGAGTCAGCAGCAAGAAGAAGGTCGTTAGTAATTTTTACAAGAGCTGTTTCGGTGCTATGGTGGGGGCGAAATCCAGATTGAAACTCTAGTAGTAGTTTTAGTAGTAATTAAGCAACTAGGAAACAATGTTTCATTGCTTCAACTCACACTTGTCGTCAGATTCTAACATGCAACACACAAGAAAAACAGGTCTCAGCTTTGTAACCGATGTCAAGTTAAATCCTGTGGATTTAAACAGTTGCTCGTTAGTTTTTGTTGTGCGTTTTAGACGTAGCATTTCTAAGTTCTAGTTGGAGCTGTTTCTTATAGCAACTAATATAGTATGACCTATTTAGTTTATTCACTATCTTCTGCTTGGATGACCTTATTTTCCCATGAAGTCTGTGAGTTTGGGAGATCTTTGTCTTTTGTGGAGTCATTGAACTCTTTGTCTTTGATCTGGGCATGACCTAACATCACCCCCCCTGTGGTTATGGTGGACCACGAACACAGGTGAGGACGTCCATCCATGGGCACAAGTTAGGATGCCGTTGACTAGATTTAGCTGTTGGCGCAGCTGAAAGAGGACTGAACACAAGAACCTTTTAGGTTTCGGCCAACGCTTCTTTATACGTTTACCTCTTTCTGTGTAATTTAGGTGTGTCACAACTGTCGGCGCAGTCGCAGGTGTGTCTGAGTGTTCAGTTTGCGATGGGTCACTGTCGGTGGTGTGTGAGTTTACCCCCCCCTTTGACTGATGAGGGGCTCTCGATGTCTGTAACAGTGATGTCCAAGTGACTGTCAATGTCTGGTTGACTGTCATTTTCAGGACTCAAATGCTTTTGAACCAAGGTTTCATTGAAAGCTTGGCTGATTGCTGATTTATCTGTCCAAGGGGACAGTACAGCATCTTTGGTGTGGGATCCTTGGATCACTACACCTTTCACTACCTGTGGTAGGTAGTGTTCAATGGGTGCTGATTGTGTCAGCTCACAGAGGAGGCTCTCTTGTTGACTTTCAGCATCCTCACTTTCAGCATCTTTGGCACTGTTGTTATTATTTTTGTTAACTGTGTGCTCCGAGTTTTTGTAAAAGATAGTGTTGCACATCGCTGTACCAGGTTGGATATCCTTGCTTGTATTATTCAAATTTTCTGACAAACTACTTACTTCCTCTGTCTCTTCTGAGCCTAGATGTGTTGGGCCTTTCTTCTGGAATGCTTGTGACTCTTTGCATGCCTCGTACTGTCCTGTTCGAGGTGCAAGGGCAGGGCCTTGGCTCAGTTTAAACCACTCTGGGTCTCTTCTAGAGCGAACACCTACCTTTTGTGGTTTTTTGCATGTCTCAGACGTTTCTATCCGAGGTGCACTAGGAGCAGGGCTCCGTTTAGACCACTTTGGGTCTTTGTTCCAGCTGGCACCAACATTTCGTGGTTTGTTTGGTTGAAAATTGTATGTTTTATCGCCTTCTTTAGGAGAGGGAGCTGATGATGCTTGTGTCTCTTCCATTTTTAGGGACTGAGAATTGACCTTTTTACCTAGGGACACCTGTAAGGGTGTTTTGCTTTGCATGTGAGCTTCAAAAACATTTACAGCACACTGTTTAATGTCTTTCATGGTAGTCTCTTTAAAATTAGCCTTCATGAATACCTTTATTTTTATCTCAAAGATGAGATTTTTGCTGAAAACAAATTTAAAACATTCCTCTTCTTCCATGCCCGGTTCATTTCGATTACCAAAATAAACCTGGAATATTCTGTTATAATACAGCAAAGGAGGTTCATCAATTTCTTGCATGACATTTTCTGCAGCTAGGAAGCCACTAGGCTTTGTGATGGATTTTGCCATCAGTTCTGTCATCTTTGTTTTGATTTTATGTGAAAAATCAAGTAAGATGGTTCTTATTTTAGTGTTTGCAATTAAATCTTTCTTTTATTTAGCAGTGAGTTAATCAAACTAATCAGCTTTCTGGTGTTATTTGTTTCTCTGTTTAATAAGTATTTTATTCATAGGTACCTTTTTTCTTCAGGTTTTATCCTCAATGAAATTGTAAAAGTTAAATGTCCTCTGTCGCAGTGTTAACTTTAAAGACCGTGTAAAGTGAATTTCAATATTTTCTTCAATAAACATTATAAATGTCATAATTGTAATGTTGTAAATGAGTAAAATGTCTCAAAATTGTAGCTCAATTAATTTTGGAGTTATAGATCAAACTATGTATAACGATATGTCTGTTTCAGGATTTTTTAGGCGTGTTTTAAATGTGACCGCGTTTCGTCACGCGGTCTAGCCCCACCCCCTGCAGCTCCAGCCGTATAAATTAGTTCTTCGCCTCGGTGGAGCCGTTCACTCGCGAATCGCAGATAGCATCAGATAGCAATAGCTATAGCTCCTTTTTTGCTAAGAAAATGCGACAGGTCCATTGCATACTTAGTTATCAACGTGATTACTCTATATTTTAATCACCAACACAGACCCCGCATGCGATGTGACCGGGTCGGACCGGGTGCAGCGAGTCCGCTCATCTTCTAAAATAGCGCTTATTATTAAACACATAACAGCGGAGTTATGAATTATAGTTGTGTCCTCAACTTTAAAAACAAAACCAGAGTTGTTTGTGCACTAAAAACAGCGTAACTCTTGGAAAAAGGAGCTGCTGTTACAGCCAGAACTCAGATAAAAACAGAGCAGGTTTACTGGATCTCTGCTGCACCTGTCTGCCTCTCCACACACAGCTCAGGCTGTGAAGAACGATGCCGACCGTCACAGTGGTCACTGTCTGACTCAGAGTCTGGCTCTGGAGGTTCAAATGAGTAGGGCTGGAGAACTCCAATTAGGCTGCCAGTCTTCGCGAACATCCTCACTTTACCGCAGTTCTTCACTGGGCAGGACACGGGCGCAGTACTGCGCTGAAACCACGCCCACACGCTGACACGACCCCAGCATTTCAGACCAGGGCACAATTATGTTTTTTCATTATTTTTGAGACTTAATTTTATAAGGTAAACAATGTTTTTAATCAGTCAGATTTATATGGGTGATTACTAACACATATTTATGCCGTGTGACAAACTCAAAACACACATTTAATTTTACTTTACACGGTCTTTAAATAGAAATTATTTTTTTTAAAACAGTTACTACTAACCCAAGCCTGATTTTTTGTTTTTTACTCGAATGCTTTTAAAAGGGATTTGAATTAAATGCAATATTTTATAATAATATAATAATAATAATCATTTTATTTAAAAGCGCCTTTCAGGACACCCAAGGACACTTAACAAACCAATACAGTGCAAACATTATCAGTGACAAATTGAAATATAAAATACATAAAGATTATAAAATGCAAAATAAAAAACACATTTAGTAAAGTTAATGATAGGCTAGTCTAAAGAGATGTGTTTTCAGGGCTGTCTTGATGAGAGAAAGGGAGGTGGTGTTTCGAAGGTCTGGCGGTAGAACGTTCCAGAGGTGAGGGGCAGAGCAGGTGAAGGCCCTGCTCCCCATGGTGGAGATTTTCACTAAATGTTACAGGATGCCGTTTCATCATGCTTTAAAAAGATGTATTACAGTTTGGTTAAACTGTTTTACTGTATTTGACAGTCATCAGGAGTGAAAAGGGTCTTTCTGTTTGTTATTTTAATAATTTTTGTATTTAAAAAAAAACTGGAGTGTTTGATTGTGCCCATGTTATTCTAAATTTTAATTTAAAATAAACATGAGTGTTTAATTGTGCACAGACAACATTAAAGATGTAGTTTTAAACTAATAATGCACAGAAGTGAACATCATTCCTGTTTGAATGTGCTGTTCTCCTTCATTTAACCAATAGATGGAAATCTTGTTTTTTTACCACTAGATGGGTGTAATTATTCTTTCTGGCCACTAGTGCTCTGGGGCAATATGGCGGCGCTCTGTTGACATCCGTTAGCTTAGTCGTTAGCTTAGCTGTTAGCATACTATTAGCATCTAACAAAATTGGACAAAATCAACTTTTTTGAAGGAGATATACGCCTATATGTGACAATCGCTTCGACAAACGTTCTTTTAAGAGATGAAACAATGTGATTAACTACCCTGATACGTGCTCAATAATCATGCTCAATAATCAAGAACACTCAGCTTCAGACAATGTGATTAACGCCTTTGGAAAAGCTTTATTTAAACGCTAAAGGAACTTTGTTCTTTCTTGTTGGGGGGGGTCACGTAGTCTGACAACAGCAGTGAGTTGACGCACAGCGTGTGTCAGCAGCTTTCAGTAAGGCGGCACTTGCAACACAGATATGTGACGTCACCCGACCAAGAACAGCAAACACAAAATTTGTAGTTTTTATCCCAAGCGCTCACGGTAACTGTAGTTTCTTTCGACCACAGCTCATATAACATGAAGTTTATGACACGTAACAAAGATAGATGTTAGCTGTTAGCACAAGTTTCCGGACTTTTTACAACTCATAAAAACGCTTAGAAACACCGCAAAAAATTCTGAAACATAGCGGATACATTCAAACAGGTACACTAAGCTTAACGCGAAGTAAAAACAGCAACATAACTTTGCCTAAACTGACTTTTTGGACCGTTTCAACAGCAAACAACGTCAGAGCTACAATTGGACCGGGCCGAACCAAGCCACGGACGACAACACTCAGCTTTAGACAGAATATGCGTTCTTTTTCTGTTTATAATGTAAAACATCACACACAGGAGATTCTTGCATATGTAAAAACAGAGCTTATTAGGCAAATGACACGCCGGTCATTAACTTAGATGCGCTTATCTGTGAGACGTCAGCAGAGAGTCCAAACCAGAGCCATATAAAGTGAGAGTTGCGACACTTCCATAGAGTTCCATTGTAAGAATGGAATGCGGAAGTCACGTGGGTCATGGAGGAGGCGATTTGTTCCATGGCTCTGGTTACAGTCTGACGCTGCCTGCAGTAGCGCTCCGTCGCCGCCAGAGGGCGCAGCTCCACAAGGTTTCCATAGCCGTAGTTTGGAACAATTGACCGCCTGTCGGCGAGTTCAAAGAGTGTCGGAACTCTCACTTTATATGGCTCTGGTCCAAACAACTCAAAACCCGAACCACATAGCAACATCAAATTTTAACCCCAAAAAGTTTCAAATAGCGTTTCAAAAGTTGATTAAAGACATTTTCTAGCTTCAAATGACATCAACAGGCAGTTTCTGCACACTTCTGAACACTTTCAGCCAAAAAACCTGTCTTAAAACTTGGACAATCTTAATATGCCAACATGACGTTTCAAGTTCCTATGAGACCACACAGATCAATTTAAATCCATTTTAGAAGGACGTATGGGCCACCAGATGTAAGATGTAGATTAGTATATCTAACGGTCAGTTTTACTGAGCCGTAATGTACACTAAAATGTAAGAATGAGCAGGTGTTTACCTGTCAACCTTAGCATCGATTATATCACGAGTTCTCTTCTTTTTCATGGATTAAATGATAAATTCTGTGACCAGCTGATAAGATGTAAATCACAATGAAGCGTTAACTTATGTTGGTTCAGCAGAACTGAACCTTTTATTTACAAATCATGAAATTAACATCATAACATATACAACTGATTGATCGATAAAATTCCTATAATTTACTTCTCAGCAGATTTAAAATTAGGGACAACAGAAAAGGTAAATAAGATGACATATTACTTTAATCTGAAGGTTCTTTAGCTTAAAGTTCTGGCTTAGAGATAAAGAAAATGTTTAGTAGAGGAGGAGGAAAAAGGGAGAGTTTTATCTTGCATTTCTGACCAGAATGACACTCTTCCATATGCATCCAGATAAGATATCATTGTACGCTTCAGTAAACAATCAATGACTCTTTTACTTTAAGACGTCCATCTCGGTTCTGGTAAAGAGCTGGGAAGCAGCTTTGGACGTAAATGGGTTGTAGGTCTGGCAAAAGCCAAGCTGGACTTCAAACGTGTTTACCTTTTCAGCGTCTCGTTGATATTTGCTTTAGTCGGAAGAAGTTGTGGCAGTTCTTTGTTTGGTTTTCAAGATAAAAGATTCCCTGAGAGGAAAATTCATTTTAAGGTTCGGGTTTCACAGCATCTTGCTGTAACCCTTTGCTGATAGGATGGGGTCTTTAGCTCATGACTCGCATCCACAGCAGAAAGAGAGAAGTCGGTGCATCTCAAAGTTCCTCAAGCACTGAGTAGAGCTCTCAGCTGAACTGAAAGTTCCAGGAAGCTTGGAACTTTTAACAGGATCTGACGTCAGAGCTTTCCTCTCTGTTCATTGGTTCATTCGACCAGTGGGAGGGAATTAGAGTCATGTCAACGAGTTAATTTGAAATCAGAACGAGCGAAGGATTGTTTTAAGAACAGAGAAAGAATGTTTTCAGAAACAGACAGAGAAATGAACATCTAATTAACGGTTTTTCTCATTTCTAAACAAAACTGAGAAGTTCAGCTTGACACATACTTTGAACTTTGCCATAGTTCTTTGACTAACCCTAGGATGCATGAATGACCAATACCTACATTCTTCCATGAGTGGGGTCAAAAATGACCCCAATTAGAATCAATGTGTTTTTGCAATGAATTTAAATGTTGTCTTTAATTTTGGTCAAAGGTGATTATATTTATTATATTTGGGTCAACAAAAGACTGATTTTACATTTAACATGCTTATTCATAACTTTTTATAACATTTTTTTCACACGAAATAACATAAAAAATCTTCAAAAATTATTGCTAGAATGTCCATCTGTCTGAACGACAAAAAAGAGAATGAACATACGACCAGAACACTGTACACTCACATGTGCCCACACAAACATCTTTTCTCTATTCACTGTGTGCAGTTGTCACAAACTATTTGCTTTTTGCTGTGACCATTGCACACTGTAGTACTGCATTTCCTGCACCAATTGGTGGCTTTGCGGTCTTTGTTTCTTGGACACATCTGGCACCTCTTTCTCTTCTGTTGGCCCTCTGTGCCTCTCTCCTGTTACTTGTTTGCAACTTTTGTCACTCCACATCTTCCAGTTGCTTCAGTGATGTCGGTTGGTAGGTTCAGGGTACCTTGGGTTGTGTAGAAAACTCCCAAAGAGCACACACACTGATACATTTCAGTTCTTCTCACTTTGTGCAAGAATGGTCACTCCAATGAAGGCCATGAGCTCCTGTTTGCTTAGATTTTTCCACTCTTTTCCTCTGCTTATTGGAACTCTTCTTCCCTCCATGTTTGTTCATGTCAGAGTCAGAGTCAGAGAGTCTTTATTGTCATTTGCACCGCATGTGGTACATGTGATGAAAACGAGATTATGTACACGGGGTCCCAGTTACATCCAACAACAAATGCAAGAGAAAAACAGTAATAACATCTAGAATTAACTAAGAAAAACATCAACTAGTAATACACTAAGCCTAATATAGTGGAAATAAACAGCAGCACGAACATGAGTTTGTATGAGCAGATGGTCACAGATGAACACAGATGAACACAGCAACAAGAAAACAGATCAGCATCAGCATGATGTGATATTTTGCAGTGTTTATTTTTTATTTTATTTATTCATGAGTCTAACAGCCTCAGGGTAGAAGCTGTTCCTCAGTCTAGTGGTTCTACATTTGATGCTCCTCAACCTCCGTCCTGAGGGGAGTGGGGCAAAGAGTGAGTGTGCTGGGTGAGTGAGGTCTTTCATGATGCAGGTGGCTCTTTTCCTGCATCTGGAGGTGTAAATGTCTGTGATGGTGGGGAGACTGACTCCAACAGACTTCTGTGCAGCCTTCACCACTCTCTGTAGAGCTTTCCTCTCTTCAACTGTGCAGCCTCCATGCCACACGTTGATGCTGGAGCACAGGATGCTCTCCACTGCACACCTGTAGAACGAGGTGAGAACTGGGCTGCTCAGACCAGCACGTCTCAGCCGTCTGAGGAAGTAGAGTCTCTGATGACCTTTCTTGATCAGGCTGGTGGTGTTGTTGCTCCAGCTGAGGTTATCATTCATGTGTACACCCAAGTATTTGTAGCTGGAGACCACTTCCACTGCAGATCCACCTATTTTCAGTGGGGCGTGGGTGTGTTTGTTCCTTCTGAAGTCCACAATCATCTCCTTTGTCTTCTTCACATTCATGTGAAGATTATTCTCTTTGCACCAGCTCTCCAGGTGTTCCACCTCCTGTCTGTAGCTGGACTCATCATTGTTTGTGATGCATCCCACCACCGCTGTATCATCTGCAAACTTAACAATATGACAGCCTGGAAGTGTGGCTGTACAATCATATGTGAGCAGAGTGAACAGAAGGGGGCTCAGCACACATCCTTGAGGAGAGCCAGTGCTGAGGGTTATGGTGGAGGAGGAGAAGTTGTGGATCTTCACGGACTGTGGTCTGTCTGTTAAGAAGTCTAGTACCCAGTTACAAATGGAGGGGCTTAGTCCAAGTGTAGATAGTTTGTCTATCAGAGTTTGGGGGATCATGGTGTTGAAGGCAGATGTGAAGTCCACAAAGAGCAGACGCACGTATGAGTCCTTCTGATCCAGGTGGGTGAGAGCAGTGTGGACCACGGAAGAAATGGCGTCCTCTGTTGATCGGTTCTCGCGGTATGCGTATTGATGAGGGTCCTCGTTGATGTTGACGGTTGCCTTGATGTGGGTCATGACCAGTTTCTCAAAACATTTAGCGACTACCGGGGTGAGGGCCACTGGTCTATAGTCATTCAGACCAGTCACTGTGGAGCTCTTTGGGACTGGGATGATGGTCGCGGTCTTCAGGCAGGTGGGAACTGACTCCAGTGCAAGTGAGGTGGTGAAGATGTCAGCCAGCACCTCACAGAGCTGGTCAGCAAGAGATGTCAACATCTCTTCTAATATACTATCCATCCGTTATCTTTTACCCGCTTCTTTCATTTTTGGGTCACAGGGGTCGCCAGTGCCCATGTCCAGCAATCGCTGTGCGAGGGGCAGTGTACACACTGGACGGGTCGCAAGTCCATCACAGGGCCACATAGAGACAAACCACCATTCATTCTCTCACTCACACCTAGGGACAATTTTAGAGTTACCAATCAGCCTAACATGCATGTTTTTGGTCTGTGGGAGGAAACCAGAGTACCTGGAGGAAACCCACGCATGCACAGAGAGAACATGCAAACTCCACCCAGAAAGGCCACAGATTTGAACCAGGGACCTGCTCGCTGAGAGGCAGCAGCTCTACCAGTTGCACCACCGTGCTGCCCTTCTAATATACTATCAGTGATAAACTGCTTTCATGCATCTATTGGAGAGATGGTGCTAAACCCAGGTGCAGGCCCTGACCGACTTCTCAGTAAATTGTGGCTTGGTGTTAAAAGAGGCATACAGATTTTTAAAATAATTTATATACAATATATATAATAATATATAATAGGTTACCTAACAGGTTTGCATTTGTTACAAGAAATTATGAATACAGTGAATCTCTACAAAACAAATGCAGTAATATCAGCTGGCTTACTAAACTAGTGTAATGTTAGCTAGCTTAAGTACTAACATTATGTTGTAGTTAGCTAAGAGTGTCTACTTTGTTGACCAACATGATATTCTATCACAGTAAAGTCATGGAGTTGGTAAATGAAGATAATACATGTATGCTGCTGTGTCAAACTGACCTCCTTGTGGTGAGACTGCATGTCTCAGATGTGTAAATGAGACAGAAAATGTATCTTGACAGTCACAGTTGGTAAGAATCAAAGGTTCCCAAAGCAAACCCTTGAGATTCTATAGGAAATGCTTGGGGTCATTTTTGACCCCACTCATGAAAAACTGGGGTAGTGACACAAAAACTGCAATTTCTGAAAATGTATAAAAACATTTTTAAAAAATTCAAATGGCTTGAAGTTACAAACATGTTTTATGAGGAATACCTGGAATATGGAAGAGTAAAAACTTTTAATTTCAGAGTTTTTGAAGAATAAAAAAAAAAAGTCACATTTTTGTCATCTGTGTATGTTTCCCATACTTGACAGATGAAATTGGCCTCTGCATTTAACCCAACCACCACCAGGTGGTACAGTGAGCAGCCGTAGTCAGCGCCTGGGGAGCTGGGGAAAATAGATGTGCACTCATAGACACCCCAAGGTGTGCCGTGGCCGGGGTTCGAACCTGGGTCCTTTGGATCCCAAGTCCGATTCCCTAGCCACTACACCATCTTGGCCCCAATAACAACCCTCGGGGTCATTTTTGACCCCACTTATGCATCTAAGGGCTAAGACATATTGAAAAAATATACCAGCATAGTAATGATTATTCACATATTAAGATATACACCAGCATAATAAGAGTGACAACTCATGCAAATAACAAATGATCATAAAATGACAAAAGTTATTCTGTTGATTATTTTTGAATTAGAACAAAGTAAAAGAATAAGACAGTCTCTTGTGATAAAAATCAGTGCTCTGTGTTTCACTGAAAGATTTAGTGAAAACTGTTTTAATAGTTTCCAGAGAGACAAAGGTGTATCATTACACACTTAACCCCGAGTTGCTCCCGGTAGGACTGGCTGGCGCCTTGCATGGCAGACTACCACTACCGGTGTATGAATGTGTGTATGAATGGGTGGATGGCTGCTGCTGTAAAGCGCTTTGGGGTCCCTCATAGGGGGCTGGAAGGCGCTATATAAGTAAGCTCCATTTACCATAACTGGCTGTGATTATCATACACACCACTGCAACCTGTATTCACTGGTTAACTGGACATCATTAACCTCACGCAGACTCTTCCACTGGTACATTTTCATCTTTAAATCACTTCTTGGTCTGCTGCCTTCATACATCTCCTCCTACATGTCTCTGTGTGAGTGCAGCTACAACTCTCAGGACATGATTACCTGCAGTGTTCAGTGAGAACTGAACTTGGCAAAAAGGCCTTCTCCTACTCTGCTCCTGTTTCCTGGAATATCTTACAAAAGGATCTGAAGCTCTCGACCTTACCATACCATTTTATTGATAGAGCACTTAAAACAGCGACAAGGTCAACCAATGTGCTGCACAAACAAACAACCAACAGGCAACACACACAATGAAGTACAAAAAATAGACATAAAAACATTGTAGATAATAAATATAACAACCAAACACAGATTAGCTGGTGTTGAAAGCAACAGAATAGTAATGGGTCTTTAAACAGGATTTGAAAACCGAGATGGAGGGGGCCTGTCTGACAAGCAGAGTTAACTTGTTCCAGAGTCTTGGGCCTGCTACAGCAGTGTTTTTCAACCACTGTGCCTAGGCACACTAGTGTACCGCAAGTGATCGCCTTGGAAATTATCAAAAAGGCCCCCCACCCTTTCTACAACCTCTTTAATTTTAAGACCACATTGTTGTGGTACTGCTCGGTGTATTTTTGAAGACATGTTAAGTGCAATTTGAAATAAGAAATATAAAATATGATAAAAATTATTTTTTGTGTTTATTTCATTCCTATTCAAGACACTTTGATAAGAATGACTATACTTATTTAATAGAGGCGGATACAGTGTATCTATGTTTACAATTTTGGTTGTTGGTATGCCTCGGGATTTTTTTCAAAGAAAACACTGTGCCTTGGCTCAAAAAAGGTTGAAAAACACTGTGCTACAGAGAAGGCCCTGTCACCTCTGCGTTTAAGATGAGTTCCTGGAACTGTTAAAAGTACCTGGTCCGCTGACCTCAGAGCACGTGGTGGGACATACAGCTGTATCAAATCAGAGAGATAGGTGGGGGCGAGACTGTTCAGTGATTTGTAGACATACAGGAGAATTTTGAACTGGATTCTAAGATGAACCGGTAGCCAGTGCAGGGAGGCCAAGACTGTGTAATGTGCTCTCTTTTGCCTGTACTGGTTAAAAATCGGGCTGTTGTGTTCTGGACCAGTTGTAATTGTGCAATGGTGGTCTGACTGATACCAAACAGGAGTGAATTGCAGTAATCAAGCCTAGATGTAAGAAACGCATGTATTACTGTCTCCAGATTATTTTTGGACAATATGTGCTTCAGTTTAGACAGTCGCCTGAGCTGGAAAAAAACAGGATTTAA
>JBBPBX010045687.1:0-19177 GCA_038048925.1 Garcialebias charrua | reverse complement strand
TCATTCAAAGGATTGCAAAGCGATGCAGGACTGTTTTTTATGTGACACAAAATGTATTAAATATCCCTTCTTTATCCCAGAGCTGGACTTTTATTTAGTTTTTTTGCCAAAAGTCAAGTGATCGCTTCATCCTTCACTGACAGGAATGAGGAAATGGATTTGTCACGACTCACGAGCGAATTAAAACATGTCCAACGTTGCTTCGTGAACCTCTGCTGATTTCTTCTGGTTTTTGTGTTGTTGGATGAGTGATTCATGGTTTTATTATATTTTTTAAACAGTTATATTATCATATAAACACAGAACTTCGGAGCGCAGAGACAGGACATGTACTGGGGGCGGAGCATTCCAGACATTCCAGACCAGCGCTGACAGACATGAGGAAGTCACGAGCGAATTAAATCATGTCCAAACGTTGCTTCGTGAACCTCTGATGATTTCTGCTGGATTTTGTGTTGTAGGACTAGCGCTCCATGGTTTTATTTTATTTTATTAGAAGGTTTTATTAACATAAACACAGAATATCGCAGCAGCTCTGAGCAGACAGCAGCAGGGGGCGGAGCAGATCCCAAGTTCAGCAGAGCATGGACTGTGCCATATATAGCTCTGAGGGGAGGGAGCAGAATGCTTTTCTGCACTGAAAATATTTCTAAGTCCCAGAGTGTTCAAAAATCGCAGACCATACCTTTAATTATCCAACCTAGGAAATTTAACATATTATTTTCTTGTTGTATGTCAGGATTGTTCCAGATAGGTGTTTGTCTGCATGGGAGTAGTGAAGACTCTGTCATTTTCAGATACTCCCACCAAGCTGCTAAAACTGATATTTTTAAAGCAAACATGTATTTTTATATTTGTGCTAGTAAATGACAGATCTGAAATCCTAATATTATTGCATAAAGTTTGTTCTATGTCTATCCAAGTTTCATCTAGTACATTCTGATTTAACCACTTTGAGATATATTGTAACCTATTGGCTAAATAGTAGTGACAGAAGTTGGGAAGTTCTAATCCTCTGGTGTCTTCAGATTTCTGTAATGCTTTTAAGCTAATATGTGGGGTTTTGTTTTCCAAAGGAATTTAGATATGAAAGAGTCCATGGACTTAAACCATTCAGTTCAAGGTTTATTTGGAATCATTGATAATAAGTAATTTATTCTCGGTAGGACCATCATTTTTACTGAGGCAACTCTTCCCATAAGTGATATGGGTAGAGATTTCCATCTAATAAGATCGTCTTCGATTTTCTTTAAAAGTGGGATATGATTCAATTTTATTAAGTCTTCCAATCTAGGAGAAATATTAATACCCAAGTATGTAATGTTACCTGATTTTAGTATTTCATTGAGAGAAGTATTAAACATGCAATTTATTGGAAGAGCTGTAGATTTTGTCCAATTTATAGAATAATCAGAAACTTTTGAGAACGAGTTTATTAATTCGATAACATTAGATATTGAGTTTTCTGTGTTCTGAAGGAAAAGTAAGATATTGTCAGCATAAAGACTAATTTTACGTTCTATATTTTTACACAGTATTCCTTTAATATCAGCAGTTTGTCTTATTGCTGCTGTTAAAGGTTCAATAAAAATAGCAAATAGTACGGGTGAAAGTGGGCGTTCCTGCCTGGTGCCCCTTTGTGAACAGAAGCTTGAAGATATTTGATTATTTGTCCTAACACACGCTGTTGGTGAACTATATACATTTTTTAACCAATTAATGAAATAGTTCCCAAATCCAAATTTAACCAAGGTAGCATACAAAAAATTCCAATTTACTTTATCGAATGCTTTTTGTACGTCTAAAGACAAAATAGCTATTTCAATATTTTTACTTGTCATGATTTGGCATGTGGTTTAGGATGATCCCAGTTGTGCAGACAAGCAGACACTCAGAGGCACGAGTATAAAAATCCAAAAATGTTTAATCACAAAGTACAAACAAAGACGTGGCAGTAATCACAAAAACTCAAAGCACAGACATGGCAGTGATCCATATGAATTGGTGACCACAGCTAGAACTGGTGCAAAACACTAGAACTCAAGGACTGACGTGGAGGTACTCACGTAACCAAGAAACATTAGCTGAGCATGGACACAAGGACACGACACCAGGGAACAGGACGAATGGCCCGACACTTACACACACACGCACACAAACTAATAAACACGCCCTAATTATCTACAATCACAAACACCTGAGACATAAGCTGAAACTTTACACCAGGACTAGAAACTACACTGAGTAAACAAACATGGACCAAACTATAATAAACAAACAAGGATTACTAAACTATTAATTAAACTAGAATTAAAGAACAGGGCAGGAACAAGGAAAACTAATAAAACTAACAGATGACTAATAAGAAATTAAACTGAGTAAACAATCTATAATCACAAACACCTGAAACATAAACTAAAGCTACACCAGGACTGGAAATTAAACTGAGTAAACAACCATGGACCAAACTAGAATTACCTAAATAAAACTAAATAAAATTAACATAGATGACTGATAAGAAATGCAGATGGTGCCATCCGTAG
This sequence comes from Garcialebias charrua, assembly GCA_038048925.1. NCBI lineage: Eukaryota > Metazoa > Chordata > Actinopteri > Cyprinodontiformes > Rivulidae > Garcialebias > Garcialebias charrua. The sequence continues at coordinate 16,634 of JBBPBX010045687.1, read as the reverse complement.
ATGGTACCAGCCTGACAGTACCCCCCCCTCAAAGACGGCCCCAGGCGACCCCAAAGAACAACCCCCAAAACCAGGGCGGGCGGAGGGAGGAACCACAAGGGCGGTGGGCAACACGGAACCACAAGGACGAAGAACAAAACACAAGGGCAGGGGACACAACGCAAGGACAACAAACCAAAAACCGACAGGAACAGGACCTGGGACAAAAGCCAAACATAAGGCCAAATGAGAAAAAATGTGAAAGAACAGCACTAAACCAAACCAAATAAACCACCCAGAAGGGAAACAAAAACAAAACCTATACACCCCAATGGTCCCACATGGCGGCCAGGACGTCCACACCAGACAGAAACTGGTCAGGCGGACGACCGGGAGGTCGCCCACAACGTAGGACATCAGCACCAAACAAAAACCTGTCAGGCGGCCGACCGGGAGGTCGCCCATCGTATAAAGCAATGTCAGGCAGACGACCGGGAGGTCGCCCATCAGGCAAAGCAGGAACCCAAACGCCGTTGGCAAGAACAGCAACACCGGGCAGAACATGACCGTCGCCGGCGGGAACGGCGTCTGTAGCGACACGATCGTCTTTGTCAGCAGGACCATAGTCAACACCATCGTCGTCGGCAAGAACATGACCATTATTGTCGGGACCCACGTCGTCTGGACCCTTGTTGACATCATCAGCGTAGTCATCATCGTAGTCGGGACCCACGTCGTCGGGACCCTCGTTGACTGGACCTTCGTTGACATCATTATCATAATCATCATCATAGTTAGGACCCACATCGTCGGGACTCTCGTTGACTGGACCCTCATTGACATCATCATCATAATCATCATCATCGTAGTCGGGACCCACATCGTCGGGACCCTCGTTGTCTTCATCATCATAGTCATCATCGTAGTCGGGACCCACGTCGTCGGGACCCTCGTTGACAGGACCCTCGTTGACATCATCATCATCATCGTAGTCGGGACCCACGTCGTCGGGACCCTCGTTGACTTCATCATCATAGTCATCAACATCATCGTAGTCGGGACCCACGTCGTCGGGACCCTCGTTGACTTTGTCATCATAGTCATCATCATCATCGTCGACAGCAGGAACACGATCATCATCAACATCGTCGACTGGGCCCTCGTCGTCGGGGCCCTCGTCTGCAGTATCATCGTCGTCTGGACCCTCGTCGTCGGGACCCTCGCCGGCACTATCGTTGTCACCATCATCGTCGATGGGGCCTTCGCCGGCACGTCATCGACGTCGGGACCCTCGCCGGCACCGTCATAGTCGTCGGGACCCTCGCCGGCACCGTCATCGTCGTCGGGACCCTCGCCGGCACCGTCATCGTCGTCGGAACCCTCGTCGGCACGTCATCGTCGTCAGGACCCTAGTCGGCACCGTCATCGTCGTCGGGACCCTCGCCGGCACCGTCATCGTCGTCGTCGGGACCCTCGTCAGAACAGGATATGTGAGGGACGTCCTCCTGAACCCCCTCGGAACAGGATACGTGACGGGGGTCCTCCAGGACCCCCTCGGAACAGGATAAGGCGTCCGGACCATCTGAGGACGTGGAGGTGTCCGGACCATCTGAGGACGTGGAGGCGTCCGGACCCTTTGAGGACGTGGAGACGTCCGGACCCTCTGAGGACGTGGAGACGTCCGGACCCTCTGAGGACGTGGAGGCGTCCGGACCCTCTGAGGATGTGGAGGCGTCCGGACCCTCTGAGGACGTGGAGGCGTCCGGACCCTCTGAGGACGTGGAGGCGTCCGGACCCTCTGAGGACGTGGAGGCGTCCGGACCCTCTGAGGACGTGGAGGCGTCCGGACCCTCTGAGGACGTGGAGGCGTCCGGACCTTCTGAGGACGTGGAGGCGTCTGGACCCTCTGAGGACGTGGAGGCGTCCGGACCCTTTGAGGACGTGGAGGCGTCCGGACCCTCTGAGGACGTAGAGGCGTCCGGACCCTCTGAGGACGTAGAGGCGTCCGGACCCTCTGAGGACGTAGAGGCGTCCGGACCCTCTGAGGACGTAGAGGCGTCTGGACCCTCTGAGGACGTAGAGGCGTCTGGACCCTCTGAGGATGTAGAGGCGTCTGGACCCTCTGAGGACGTAGAGGCGTCTGGACCCTCTGAGGCTGGAAGCAGGGCAGCAGTGCCCCCTGGAGCCAGAGACAGGGCAGCAGCGCCCCCTGGAGCTGGAGACAGGGTAACGCCCTCTGGCTGAGAGACCACTGGCCAACAGTAAACATGAGAGACCTATGGCTCTGGCTGGCTCATAACATCAGCATCATCTGTGGCATCTTCACTCTCTGTAGCACTCATAACGTCCGCGCCCTCTGTAACACTCGTAGCATCTGCATCCTCTGTGGAAACTGTGGAAACTGGAGATAACTCAACAGGAAAACAAGGGCAAAAGGTGGAAGGTTTTGAATAAATAGTCTTCAAGGACCTAATTAAAGTTAATAGCCGTACGAAATCAGGATCTCTTGGAAGGCTGTGTTTGGACATAAATAACAGTTCCATCATCCGGTGGGTGTTGTATTTCTCATGAGAACTTGAACTAAACACAGTAGACTCAAAAAGGTTCTGGAGTCGGTGAAGAAAACCCACAATCTCATGTGCAAGTCCACCAGAGCCAGAAGAAAACAGTCTTAGAAGCCGTTGCATAATCTGAGCAACCTCATGTTCCAGTTCACAGACATCCTCTGTAGAAGTTAAAGCTGAAACATTATTACCCTCCATGGATGCTGGGACAGCTGAGACTACAGCACCCTCTGTAGGTGCAGGAATAGCATTATTACCCTCCATGGATGCTGGGACGGCTGAGACTACAGCACCCTCTGTAGGTGCAGGAATAGCGGCACTCTCTGAAAGTCCAGAAGCCTTAACAAAAACACCAGGAGAGGGAGAGTCAGAGAGCCCTAAACCTGTTTTCTAAGACCTGACCAAATGTAACGTCTGTGCAAGGCCAGGTATCTGTAGCAAATTGGGTGTGGAGGTTATTAGATGTTCCATCAGGAACGTGGACAGCACGTTGGCACAACTGGTAGAGCTGCTGCCTCTCAGCGAGAAGGTTGCCGGTTCAAATCCCGGTCCAGGGCCTTTCTGGGTGGAGTTTGCATGTTCTCCCCATACATGCGTGGGTTTCCTCCGGGTACTCCGGTTTCCTCCCACAGACCAAAAAACATGCTTGTTAGGCTGATTGGTGACTCTAAATTGACCCTAGGTGTGAGTGTGAGAGTGGATGGTTGTTTGGTGTGAGTGAGACAGGTCCCTCTTGTAAATGAGTCCCCGTGACTCAACGAGGCTAGCCTGTATAAATAAAGGTTGAATGAATTGAATGAAAAAATAAGAGTTAAATTTATATTGAAGATCGGGATTGTTGTTTGCAGCAGTAAGTAGTCTGTCTAACTGTTGGAGTATGAGAGCGGCCTCACAATTTTGTCCAACAGCGACCCCTGTGGTCAATGAGTGCCTTGTCTGCACTTCAGTAGAGCATAAACTCGAACACATGTCCTCTTGTGAAGCCTTTTCCTGAAGAAGCTTCTTTGGTTTCACAGTGGAATGTGCTACAAACGTGTGTGGGGTTAAGTGCCCCTCCTGCTGCTTACATCCCCCCTGGGACGTCACTGCAAACAGGCTCTGGGATGCCCCCACCAATGCACTCCTCCCAGGCTTCTCTGACAGCGTGGGAAAAAAAGTCGTAGGAGGGGCGTGTTGAAAGCCGGAAACGGTCGTCTTTTTAGGTCGCCTCTTTCTTTGGCGGCTTCGCCGTGCAGAAGCGGATTCGAGCCTGAACCAGTCCGGTTCCAAGTCGTCATCAGAGATGGACCACAAAGAAATAGCACGAGAGGGAGTGCGGAAAGGAGACGGCTCCTCACGGCCATCACCGCGTCTCCTCCGCTCATGCTCGGCCATCAACAATGGAGAAGGAAACACCTCGAGTCCGGGTTTGTCACAGCCAAAAACAGGTTCAGTTTGAAACCCGCTAACTCGAATGACAGCAGCTTTCCTCAGAGCTGGCGCTGTCATCTTCTGCCCCCGAGTGAAATTGAATACTTGTCAGCTGAGATCACGGTTCATGGTCGGTCCATTTCTGTCATGATTTGGCGTGTGGTTGAGGATGATCCCAGTTGTGCAGACAAGCAGACACTCGGAGGCACGAGTATAAAAATCCAAAAATGTTTAATCACAAAGTACAAACAAAGACGTGGCAGTAATCACAAAAACTCAAAGCACAGACATGGCAGTGATCCATATGAATTGGTGACCACAGCTAGAACTGGTGCAAAACACTAGAACTCAAGGACTGACGTGGAGGTACTCACGTAACCAAGAAACAGTAGCTAAGCATGGGCACAAGGACACGACACCAGGGAACAGGACGAATGGCCCAACACTTACACACACACACACACAAACTAATATACACGCCCTAATTATCTACAGTCACAAACACCTGAGACATAAGCTGAAACTTTACACCAGGACTAGAAACTACACTGAGTAAACAAACATGGACCAAACTATAATAAACAAACAAGGATTACACTAGAATTAAAGAACAGGACAGGAACAAGGAAAACTAATAAAACTAACAGATGACTAATAAGAAATTAAACTAAGTAAACAATCTATAATCACAAACACCTGAAACATAAACTAAAGCTACACCAGGACTGGAAATTAAACTGAGTAAACAACCATGGACCAAACTAGAATTACCTAAATAAAACTAAATAAATCTAACATAGATGACTGATAAGAAATGCAGATGGTGCCATCCGTAGATGGCGCCAGCCTGACATTACTATATGAAAACTCTATTAAATTGTATAATCTGCAAGTGTTTGTGGTCAAGTGTCTTCCTTTGATGAATCCAATTTGATCAGGATGAATAATGAGATAAGTTATCTTTTCCAATCTTTTAGAGAGGACTTTACTAATTATTTTAACATCAACATTACTAAGAGAGCTGGGACGATAACTGGTAGGTAATACTGGGTCTTTGCCTGGTTTTAATAGGAGACCGATGTTGGCTGAATTCATATGTGTTGGAAGCCTACCATTTTCTTCTGACTAATGTTGTTATAATATTAAATAATAACCCAGGTGAACGGACTGAAGGATAACAGACTCAGAGGTAAAAAATAACAATGATTTATTTACAGTGGCAAAGACAGTCTTATTCGCAAGAGTCATATCACAGAGAACTTAATGAGTTGGAGGCTCTCAGAGGAATCATCCAAGTCAGGTCCAAGAGTTCACAGGGGGGAAACACGGGTGGAGCATGGAGGTAGAAGGTGTCACTGGAACAGCAGTTGAATAGGCCCAAGGTAAAGTAATACATCCAGGTAGTTTTAGCACAGAGATCCACAGAACAGCCAAGGTAATCCAAGACGAGAGGCACTGGAGGTCCAAGGTCTGCAGAGGTACGAGGAGAAAAAAATCACAAGGTAAGAGTGAAAACTACAAGGATAATGCCAAGAGGCTGAGAGCACTTGTACCATAAAGTAGGTAATGCTTCAGCACTGAATGAAGCCAGCCAGCAGTCTAAAATAGTCCTGGTGGTGATTAGTGGACATGGCTTTCAGCTGTGACTTATCAACTTGACCTTAGGTAACAGGAATCTGTGAAAGGAAGCAAAAACTGGAAACCCTACAGTACCTCCCCCTCAAGAATTGCTTCTTGGCGATCTAAGGCGTTTCTAGGATGAGACCTGAAAAAGGAGGAAATGAGGCTAGGATATAGAATAAAATGACCTAGGGATCCAAGACATTTCTTCAGGCCCGTGACTCTCCCAGTCAACTAAATACTGGAAACCTTGTCCTCGACGTCTAACATACAGGATGCGCCTGACCATAAAGGTAGGATGATTGTCAATAAGATGGGAGGAGGAAGGAGGTCAGCAGGAGGGTTCAAATGACTTTCAGAGACAGGTTTTATTTGAGAAACGTGGAAAGTGGGGTGGATGTGCATGGAAATCGGTAGATTAAGAAGTACAGTAGAAGGGTTAATTATTCTGACCACAGGAAAAGGACCAATAAAACGAGGAGCGAGTTTTATGGGAGTGTCTTTGAGCCTGATGTCTCTGGTAGAGAGCCAAACCTTCTGACCCACATGATAAGTGGGAGCCAAAGAATGATGGCGGTCAGCATGTTTCCTGTTGTGATCAGCAGTCCGTAGCAGGGCAGACTTTGTCTTACGCCAAACTCTACGACAACGACGAAAATGGTGCTGAACAGAAGTAACAGAAATCTCGGAGTCCTGACTAGGAAACAAAGGAGGAGCATAACCCAGAGAGGTTTCAAAGGGAGACAATCCAGTGGCGGAGGATATGTGAGTGTTATGAGCATACTCCACCCAAACAAGGGGTTTGCTCCAGGAAGACGGGTTGTCCTCAATGACACATTGCAGGGTGGCTTCCAGCTCCTGGTTACAACACTCCAACTGTCCATTAGATTGGTGATGGTAGCCATAAGTCAGACTAGAAGAGGCCCCCAGGGTGTTACAGAAGGCCTGCCAGACATGTGAAGTGAAATGAGGTCCTCGGTCTGACAGCACATCTGTAGGAATACCGTGAATGCGAAAAACATGTTGGATCAATAGGTGAGCAGTCTCAATGTCGGAGGGGAGCTTGACAAGAGGTACAAAGTGAACAGCCTTGGAAATTCTGTCTATTACTGTTAAAATAACAGTGTTTCCGTCAAAGGGGGCAGTCCAGTGATGAAATCCAGCGCTATGTGGGACCATGGACGACTAGGAGTGGGCAGGGGCTGCAATAATCCTTCTGGAGGCTGGTTCCCACTCTTATTACGGGCACAGGTAGGGCACACCGCAACAAACTCCTTAACATCTTGGGTCAACGTGGGCCACCAAAAATGTATTTTAACAAAGGAAAGCATACGGTTAGTGTCTGGGTGGCAAGACAGTTTGTTAGAATGAACCCAGTCTAGCACCTTGGATTTGACAGCAGAGGGAACAAACCTTCTACCAAAAGGACCGGATTCTGGGTCGGGTTCAGATTCTTGAGCCTCCTGGATCTCTTGTTCGATGGACCAGGTAAGAGAGCCGACCACAACAGAGGGAGGTAGAATGTTTTCTAGGGATGCACCGATCCACATTTCTCACTTCCGATCCGATACCGATACTTAAGAACTAGGTATCGACCGATACCGATACTTTTCCGATCCGATACTGTTCAGGTATGTGAATCTGTATAATGAAATATTTGTACTGAGACTATAAAGTTATTTGTATTTTGGAATGTTTTCTATACTATAAAGACTATACTGTTAAAGTTTGTGAGTTTCCTGTTGTGAGTGTCTTCATTGGTTTTAACTCACATAATGTTAAGACGGCAGTCACAGAATATGATGGAACACAAGTGCTCTTGAAGCTGGATCGGAAATATCGGCAGGTTGGATCCGATATCCGATACTTAAATTATGCTGGTATCAGATACCGATACCGATACTAGATCTGATCTGCCCCATCCCTAATGTTTTCTTCAGTCTAGCGCTGATCAGAAATAGAAAATTGTCTAGACAAGGCATCAGGCTTGGTGTTCTTGGATCCAGGTCTGTAGGTCAAAGAAAAATTAAATCTTGCAAAAAACAAAGACCAAAGAGCCTGTCTAGGATTCAACCTCTCTGCATTCTGGATGTATGTAAGATTTTTATGTTCCGTCCAGATCAAAAATGGTGTCTTGGTACCCTCCAACCAGTGCCTCCACTCTTCCAATGCCAATTTTATGGCCAAAAGCTCTCTGTTGCCCACATCATAATTCTGCTCCGAAGGGCTTAGCCATCGTGAGAAGAATGCACATGGATGGACCTTGTTTTCCTTCGGAGACCGCTGAGAAAGAACTGCTCCCACACCCATGTCAGACGTATCGACCTCTAGGATGAATTGTCTCTCCGGATCCGGGTGACAAAGGATGGGGGTGGAGGAGAAGTTACGCTTGAGTTCTTTAAAAGCCATCTCAGCCTTAGGAGTCCAGGAGAAAGTCCTTAACGAGGAGGTGAGTTGAGTAAGAGGTCCCACAATGCGACTGTAGTTCTTAATGAACCTCCTGTAAAAATTAACAAACCCTAAGAACTGTTGTAGCTGTTTATGGTTCTCAGGAGTAGGCAATTCTTCCACAGCCCTATTTTTCTCAGGGTCCGTGCGAAAAATATATACTAGAAAATATGGATTTAAAAAACTAACATATTAAAAACACATATATTATTATTTAATAGATATTTAATAATTTATTTTAATAGTTTTATAATTTTCCTTATTTTCTTTTTTAAGTGTTTGAAACACCATTTTCACATATGTTGCATGACTTATGTCTTGTTATTTTCTGTTGTATTAGCTCAGCTATATTGTAAATGAGGTCACTACCTCAACATATTCCTGAGTTTAAAATAAATAATTACTTTGATGTCTTGCATTATTTATGCAGCTTTGATTTGAAATATATTCTTTTTTTTAGGTTTACCTGACACATTAGACATATTTGTGTTAGGGTCCCACCGGGACTGAGGAGTGTAGAACCCAAGTGCAAGCAGGACTCGAGGCAGAACGTAAAAAACAGTATTTTTAATGAATAACAAAAGATGGCTGATGGTACAGCAACTTACATGAACGGGAGCAGACTTGAACAGAGCTAGGAAACAGGACTACAAAGGACCCAAAACGAAGTACGAACTGACAAGGGACAGGACTGACATAGGGACTTAAATACACAGCCAGGGCATGAGACACAGGTGGAAATAATTGACTAATTAATTGGAGCATAACACTAGAGGAGTAATACAAGAGCCAGGGAACAAACTAAAGCGTAACACGAATAACCTACAACATGTAACATGAATAACTAAAACTGGGGCAGGACAGGGCAGAATTAAACACAAGCTGATAACTAAGCTGAGACACAAGCAGGGACAGGACAAACTACACCAGACAACAATGACAATTTGCACAAAGTATCAGTACCATCGCCGATACTAGCCTGAATTTTACCCAGTATCAGTATCAGATCAGAAATCCTGGTATCAAACAAATACTAATAAATGTGATCACCTCACAAATGTGATCAAGTCTCAGCAAGTTTATCATTGTTTTAAACAAGCTATTGACCGAAACCCATCCAACATTTTCACATGCAGATTTGCCAACAGCATTTTATTTTCTACTGAACTGATTTGAAGTGGAGCTAAAATGTTTTCTGTGTTACAGCGGTTACAAGTTATTGTACATAAGTTTGCTTGTGTACAACCAGTTCTTAAATAATAAACAAATGAATAAATTAGACGATAGAAATGAATGCACATACCAAGCATTGCTGTTAAAATAGGACAAAGAGTTTCAGGGGAATTTGCCATTTACAGAGATGCACCGTGAACAGCTCCCCAATGTGGATCTGAAACGTTACATCCCTTGGGATGTGAAAGCTGTGTTCTTCATAAAAGATTTATGACTGTTTATGTTTGGCTTGGTATTTAAACAAAATAAATGTTAAATACTTTATCTGTGTTTTAAAGGTAGGCTTGGCTAACAGTAGAAGTGAGCATTTAGGAGTACATTTAGATTTTCAAGAATAGGGTTTGTAAGCTCAATCATCCAAGGAGGTAACAAAAAAGGTTCAATTGTGCCATCTGGGCCAGTTTCTGAGAAACTTTTCCTCCCCCATCCAGTGGACTTCCTCAGTCTATGGCCTACCAACCGATATGTCCCATGTTCATTCATTCATTCATTCAACCTTTATTTAGTCAGGTAAATCTTTTGAACCTCATGGGCTCATTTACGAAAGCGACCTGCTAAAACTAAAGAACAATGAACAGCAATGGTAGAATTTCCTTAAACAATAAACAAACAAACAATAAACAATAGAAAACAAAAGAGAGAGAAAATATATATATATATATATATATATATATATATATATATATATACATATCCTCCTTTTAACAAAGTATCAAAAAACTAGCAAAACATTATAAGGTATATGTATAAAATCAAAGACAGGAACAAATCTGCATTGGTTTTTGCCATAGGAAGCTTTCACTGCTGTGTTTCAAACCATCCTCCTGTTGGAATCGCCAAAGTAGGCTTTTAACACATGCAAAACACATATTCAAAAAATGTATCATCATGTATGTAGTGATACAACCTTGAGTTTGAAGCACATCTCTGATCGTTCTCAGTAATGAACTTTTTGGGAGTTATTCCTGAAGGGACAATAATACTTTTATTAATTTTAATTTGAATCAAACATCATAAATTAAGTCATCCAGAGACTTCTTTTAATTTGTGTTAATTCAAATGTCATCAATGAATAACTTGTGTTATTTGTATAAGCATTAGTGCATTTAATGTTTGATAGTCAAGGACTATTTAATTCAAACTGGACATTTCCTCAAAATGTTGTACATGAAGGATTTCTTTTCTCGAACTTGCATGGGAAGATAAAAGGAACACTTTATCTTTTTCATTTAGTTTGAAAACAGGACAACAAGAGACATTTCGTTTTTGTCCTTAAATAATCAAGATTAATAATATCTGTTTTTGCTATTATCATTAATAGGTCCCATATGTGATGCTTAATGACGTTGTTTTCAATCAAACCAACAGTATTTTGTTAAAGTGTTAAAGCAAAGGAATCAGTTTTATCATAAAATACTGACATCTGAAACTAACACTTTATCTTTCTGACAAACTAATCTTTTGACCCCCTTTCAACGTGTTGATGTCATCCTCACATCAACTTATGATGCCATTCGGCCAATCAGAAAACAACACATTTGCTGGGTCACGTCTCAGTTAAAACCTTCACATCTTACTTCTCTCTGGAGTAGTTGCTGGAAGAAAGTTGACATGAATTGACTTTCTCTTTGAAGCTGAGAACTTGGACCAAGCGTCAACGGTCCAGTTCAACAGCCGAATTAATAGCAAGACTGCTGTTAACTCACCTGAGTACGGTGGCCCCAAGGTGTAAATGAACAACATTTAAAAAAAACGGAATTACATTTGGAAAAACACAACAAAAACAACAAAAACACAACATTTGAAAAAACGAAATTACATTTGAAAAGACGGAATTACATTAAGCCAAAGCGGAAGTGTCCGGAATCACATTAGAAAAAAACAAATTACATTAAGCCAAACCGGAAGTGGCCGAAGCGGAACTGGCCCAAATCACATTAGAAAAAAACTGAATTACATTTGGAAAAACACAACAAAATCACAACAACATTTGAAAAAATGAAATTACATTAGAAAAAAACAGAATTACATTTGAAAAAACAAAATAACATTTGTAAAAACTGTATTAATTTAAGACAAACATAATTTAAAAAAACTTTATTGACAACATAAAACCGAACACAGTACACAAAGTGTAAACACACACACACACACACACAGAGGTAGTTAATTAATACCGTTTTTCCAAATGTTATTTTGTTTTTTCAAATGTAATTCTGTTTTTTTCTAATGTAATTTCGTTTCTTCCAATGTTGTTGTGTTTTTGTTAATTTTGTTGTGTTTTTCCAAATGTAATTCTGTTTTTTTCTAATGTAATTCGGGCCACTTCCGCTTCGGCCACTTCCGGTTTGGCTTAATGTAATTTGTTTTTTCTAATGTGATTCCGGCCTTCCGCTTTGGCTTAATGTAATTTTTTTTTTCTAATGTGATTCCGGCCACTTCCGCTTTGGCTTAATGTAATTCCGTTTTTTCAAATGCCATTTCGTTTTTTCAAATGTAATTTTGTCTTTTCAAATGTTGTTGTGTTTTTGTTGTTTTTGTTGTTTTTTCAAATGTAATTCCGTTTTTTTTTTAATGTTGTTCATTTACACTTTGGGGCCACCGTACCTGAGCTTCTAAGCTCCGACCACAATGAGTGTTCACATCCAAGAACACTTTTACTCTTGAAACATCAACCAGACTGCCGTTACTTCAGTGGGTCAAAGGCGGACGTGAGAAGCTACAATCTAAACAGACTGACCTCTCCGGACTTCAAGGATCGATCCATTCTTGGTAGACCGTCAAAAGGTAACGAGTCGCTGATTGTTTACACACCGGACATACGGTACGTCCAGCTGGAGATCGCACGGGGAACGTGTCATGTTCTGGTTATAAACATTCAAGATAGTTCACCCCTTCTTTTCCACCTTTCCTTCTTATGCTAAAAACTTCCCTTTAAACTTTATATCTGTTGTCAGCAACAAACTAAGTTAAACCTGCCTGCAGAATAAGTAAAAAATGTCATTCTTTTGCTGTTCTGTTGTCCTAAGTTTGAATCTATCTCCAGTTAAGTTATATGAAGTTTAATCAGAGCCAATCCTTATGCGTGTTGATGTAATTTATTGATTATGTTAAATAAATGGTGCAGTCCTGCTGTTCCAACATAAGTTTAACGTTTCCTGTGAATTACATTTCGTCTGGTCACAATTTATTGGTTAAATCCTGAAAAGAGAGAACCCGTTTAATTAAATTGATGATAAGTTTGTGTCAGATAAGATCTACTCAAATCTTTCATTTAGAATATTGTACCGTCAGTAAAACTGACTAGGGTATAATATCCTTACATATGGTGGCCTTCGTACAGGTCTCTACAAAGGATTTAATACATAGTTCCCACACACGTGACTAGAATTCTAGAATTCTGGAATTTCCGCCATTTTAGTAGGATAAACCGACGCGAGCAACCAGAGCTACTCTTGACCAAGGCGCTGTGGTTGGAGTTGAGTTGGAGGAATAAATGTCAGACGAAGCGGTACTGCCCCCTGGTGGAGAAGGGCAACAAGTTGTGAGTTGGAGAAATAAATCATGTCAGACGAAGCGGTATTGCCCCCTGGTGGAGAAGGGCAAAAAGTTGTCACGAAGAAGTTACTCTGAGTGTCCACAACGGAGCAGATTCGCAGCTTTAAATTCATGGATGGATGCTTAAGATCCAGTAACAGAGTTGTGAAGGACGTCCAGAGCTCGTCATTGCTGTCTTCATGTTAATAACAGTTCTGGTGAATGGCAGAGTAAGTGATTACACGTAGATGTGACGTCCCTCGTAGCTATAGCAGCTAAGCTAGCTCTTTGCTAATGGTGTTGTTTACTGCGTGCTAAGCTACGTAGCTTGAGCTACAGTAAATATAACCGATTTTTAACATAACAAAGAATAGCTTGGCTAATGTAACTTGTGCCACAGTAAATATCAGCCATGTGTACTTTAGTAAAAGCTACATCGGCTATGCTAATCTGTGCTACTTTTTTATCTGTGCTACTTTAAAGCATAGATATTAAAGATCGTTGCTTCAGCTTAACTGATGAGCTTGTTAGTAAGGATGGCTGATATTTCTCACATTACATTATTTATTTAGCCTATGACTGCCTTTCATACTTAAATTAGTGTTAACAAAATAAATTATTTATAATTATTTCTCAGTCATAGTATTAACGTTTCTCAGTAAATGTCAGATATTTATTTTCCACTGTGATTTGCCTTTGTTAATAAAGTTAGTGGTGAAAAGTTACAATTTGGTAACTCCTTTTACCGTAATCCATTAGTTAAATATTGCTTTAAACCCTGAAAGCATTTTGTTTTCTCTTTCTGTGTAAGATGCTGAGTCCCAGGAGATCGATGAAGCTGGATGGATGAAAGATGGATGAATCTGCTTTTCAAATACATTTGGTGTTGCTGTGAAAACACACATTGCTAAATGAACGTGTGCTTACCTTTAGTTTGAATAAAACAGTTGTACCAAGTTTCACCTTGTTTATTTCAATAATTAAGTTGTTGTTTAATGTCCAATAATGAGAAGTTCTACTGCACATAAATAAAACCTACATGTAGTGATTGTTCTTAATTGGCAACTTAACTTACCAGTTTAGTGTTAATTATTAACATGTACAAAACATAAAAACATGCATGTTCCTGTTCATCCTCCAGTAGTAGACTGATAAAGTTCAGAATAAAAGCTATAATTATAAATTCAAAACAATTTAAACTGAATACAATATGAGAACTGTGGGTGATTTTATATATTTTAATGAAATGATTAATCAAAACACTCTTCAACAAGAAACGATGCATCCGAGCGCAGTTTCTGATTTTAAACAAATGAACAGATTTCTCATCATGTGGGACCATCCGACTGGAGCAGCCAACCCCTCCGGATCTGAGACTGGACCCGGGTCTACGAACTATTCACTCATCTGTACCTTAAAAAAATGAAAAGATTAGTAAACATTGTCATTTTTTGCATCACAAAGTTTAAAATAAGACTCCAAGTTTGCTACTCAAAGTATAAAAAATAAATACAGTTGCACCTAACAGCTATCGTACCGGTAAGTGTGGCTGTCAACTTCAGTGTGGGGTTCTGGTCACGAGTGACGGAAGAATGGAGCGTGAGCTTGACAGACGGATTGGTGCAGCATTTGCAGTATTAAGAACCTGTTAATGACCAGATCATTTTTATTATGTCTTGAAACATTAAAGCCTGAAATGGACTGAAAGAGGGTGGACATTTTTTAAACAACTAACACATTGTGTACCTAAAATGTCATTTCTTCCAGGATGACTGGCAGCTAGTTTGCAGAGCTGCAGCAGACTCAGGACCAGCTTCAGTAACACCCTATCAGTAGGATTAGCTGCAGAGGACAAAAAGAAAAAAAGTTTTTATATACAACAGGTTTTTATTCATGCAAAGTTTGTTTTTGTGGAATCACACCGTGACATTTTCTGAGCAGCTCTCGGATCTGCTCTTTGTTGTGAGTTTTGCTTGTTGCATTACCTGTCTCAGTTTGAGACAGTTTATCTGTCATTAACGTGTGTGTATCAGCCTGATGTCACAGGGTAAATAAAGGTTCAAAATAAATCATTAACAAGCAGCTTCCTAACAACAAAGAGTCTAGGATAAACACGGGTGGGACACCTTGTTCCCGTGAGTGTTACGAAGTGGAGGTTAGCATTAGCATAGCGTTGCTAAGCTAACGTCAGTAACAGACAGTAACAGAAGAGCAAGAAACTGAAAAAACTGTTCAAACACACACAGTTTCGCAAAATTATTCACATAGAATCTTTGTTTACCTGACTAGAAGTGATCGGAGCGTATTCTTGATGTTGTGGAGGGCAAATCCTTCCGGTTGATATTACACAGCCAGTAACCTACGCTGCCACTAGTGGTCAGGAAAGGAAGTATTACCAACCAAAATGGCGGAAAACCCGAAATACCTCTTATGTGACGTCACGTGGGAACTATGTATTGATATTTGTAGTCTATTGTTGTGTAATGTTGGCATGAGTTTTATCCAAGTTTTTAGACTCTGAAAGATAGTTTCTGACTGAGAGTGTCCGGAAGTTGCAATCTGCATTGTCTGTGTCATTCAACGTTGAAATTTATCGTTATTCAATTTTAAACGTCTGCTGAAAGTTGCTGTTGGTGTATATTTTGTCACTCTGTTTGAGACGTTGATGACGTGTCGTAACTGCAAGTGCAATTGTGTTCACCGTGGATGAACTCCGTTTCATCTTTGAAAGCCTTTCCTATTTTATTACATCTGCAGATTGCTGTTGTTTGCTGTTTTCACATTTTAAAGTAGGACGAAGGTGCATATTTCTGTGTATAACGGATGTTGACTGAGAGGTTCTGTGGAACCGTCTGATTCAGTGAGTTTGGATCGAACCTGGGTTCGGGTCCGGAAAAAATCAGTTGTTTTCAACAGTTCAGTGCTGTCCTTCCTGAGATAATCTCAGGTGCTTGTTTGAATGTGAATTGGTACGTTACAGAATTTTTCTGCAATGTTTTAAGCGTTTTATTGGGTGAGAAGAGTCCGAGAATTGGTGTAGAGCTAATGTTATCATTTCCATGGCTAAGGCTACGTGTCCAACATAACGCGCTGTGATTGGTCCATTGATGCTTCATATTCAGGATCGTGAGCTCTGATTCGCTGCTGGTTGTCGGGTTTCATTTTGTGTTTGCACAATTCTGACAGTTTGTCTGGTTTTGTGTCGTTTCTATGCATGATCCATCGCAAAAGACTGTTTAAAAGCGGTGTTTTGAGGTTTTTCAAAGTGTTTGGAGCGATTACAAAGTTGGGCAGAACGTAAAATCCGAGCGAACGCCACGTCCGTGAACGCAGCGTCCTAAACGTCACGTCAACGTAGTGACGTCATCAGATAGAAAAAAGGAAAAAGTACGCTGCATTGACATCCAAAAAGTTCAGAGAACTTGTTCGAAACCGTTTTAACACTAGCACTACCACATGTGAGCCATTTGGATATTCTAACTATAGTTCCCATGGGAGTTAGTCAAATGGCTCATTGAATTAGCATTTTTGCAGCCATTGGTATGTATATGAGGCCATTCTGTTGGTGTGGATGAGGCCTTGGGGGCATATTTATACATCAGAGTCAGAGAGTCAGAGAGTCTTTATCGTCATTTGCACCACATGTAGTACATGTGATGAAAACGAGAGTATGTACACAGGATCGTGTATATAAATATATAAATATATATATATAGTATATATATAGTGTATATATATATATATATATATATATATATATATATACATACATGCACCCACATATATACAGTATATATATATATATATATATATATATATATATAGTATATATATATATATATA
>JBBPBX010045686.1:3726-26914 GCA_038048925.1 Garcialebias charrua | reverse complement strand
TACTGCACCATTTTTGGCCAAAATGAAAAACGGCGAATCAGAGCTAAAAATGGGTCTAAAAATATGGGAAAAAATCCATAGATAATACGCTTCGGTGTATAATACGCAGGATATTCAAATGAGCAAAAAAAGTGCGTATTATACACCGGAGAATACGGTAAATCCGTATAGAGCTAGGATTAGTCCGCCTGTGGTGATTTTATTTTGTAAATACGGAAGTTGTGCTCGTTCCTTTTCCTGTTGGTGCGACGTAATCTTCAAAAGTTGACTCCGGCACAGCTCCGTCATCCGGCAGAAATAGAAATATTTCTAATTTTGACGGACTGCCGTCCGCTCGCCGCAGCTCACCGCCGCCGTGTGGAGCCAGTGTACTTTATCTCATTGATTATAATGGGTGCGTATTTGCTGCGGAGGTCGGACTGGAGCGGGGCGGAGCTGGAACGCGTGTAGTGTATTTTTGGCGTGAGAACATGTTGCTGTAACCGTACTCGGCGTTTTGGTCAGACACTTCGGGCGTCGAGTCCTCGACGGGAACCGAGGAGTCTGACACGTTCTCATCCCCGACTTGATCGCTGCATTCCAGGTCCACATTCTCGAGCTCTGGCTTGGGAGCGAGCAGCTTCGTGAGGTGTGCGGCCTTCAGCGCTGCAGCCTTCGCGATAGATTTAGCCAACATGTCCGCACAGCGTTTCCTAATTACCGCCGGCGTCCGACAGCAGTGGGAGCAGGAGTCGGGGGATTCCAGCGCTTTTCGTGCGTGCAGAATCCCTAGGCAGACAGGACAGGCCTCGTGGGTGTCTGTTGCCGAGAGGGAGTTGCCGCAGCTGCTGGGGCTGGGGCGCGAGCGAGGGCTCGTCGTCCTGCTGGCTTTCTTCTGGGTCTTTGTCCTCCGTTTTCCCTTCTCGGGAGCCATGTCCGGAGACGAGAAGTGTTCCTAGTTTCCTTTTGTTAGAAGCCATCCTCACTGTTGTTTCGCTTTCGCTGGCTAGCCTGCTAATGGTTAGCAGGGAGTGTTGTGACGCAGTTAGCACCGTCGAGCAAAGTAGCTGCGGAGAGAGAAGAAAACTTTGAGGTAAGTAGAAAAACGCTGGACTAGCTTTTGCCAGCCCAGCAGTATGCAGGAAAATTTCTCTGTACTCAGTGTAGGGAGCAAGCTCACCTCTGATCGAGCGATGTGACAACAGAGAAGTCCCACGAAGTTCAGGTTTTAAGCGAGGTGAAGGGCAATAAGAGATTGAAGGATGGACGTCAGCGGCTTAAGTACCCAGAGGGTGGAGCCTCTGGCGCGACGCTGACGTCCCCTTCCGTAAAGGCGTGATTGTATTCCTTCAGGTAAACTGCGCGAGCGCAATTTCCCAAAGGTGGGCGCCAGACCGCTAGGGAGCGCTAAAGCGCTAATCCGCTTATAGCGGACCTAAACAATTTGTTAGCTTTACAGCGGATTGACTAACTTTTATAATTCATATACGGATATGCGGTATTTTTATTTAAAATGCAGTACCGCTAACTAATTATCTATCAGTAAAAACGAAATAACTTATTTACGGGCTCTTAAATCAACCGGACGACTGCTAACAGACCATATCCTGTCAGCGCCGGATGTGGTCCGTGACAAAAAAGCGTCCCCCTCAGTCTCTTGGCTAGAGAGCAGTTAGCAGCCAGTGTGTTACTCTGCAGCCTTATTGCTTGTTTTCGAAGAGTCAGACGAAGAGTTTTTAACATGGAGGGTGAACTTATGGATGTTTCTCAGCGGCCTACGCGACGCGTCTGGATTTAAAAAAGTAGTTCGCCATTTGCCCTCTCTTCAAAATGGCGGTGGCCACAGAAGCTAAGGACTTTCCAAGAAAACACGGTAAAAACAATTATTTCTTTGCTGAGAAAAAATATATTTCATAGCTGACGTTATAGCACAAGTTCTTCTGAGCTTGAGAGTTTCACGAAATGGTCAAATCTGCTGGATTAAAAAAAGTAGTTCGCCATTAGCACTGTTCAAAATGGCGTCCGCGACAGCCACAGAAGTTAAAGGTGCTATGTGTAACTGTCTGTAGAGTGCAGAACTTAGAAAAATTTTCAACAGGCAAAGCATTCTGATCCCTCCCCCTCAGAGCCATATATGGTTCTACTCCCCCTGGCCCTGCTAAAATTCAAATTCAAGCTCTGTTTTTATTGGCTGATTCAAATTCAAGTTCTGTTTTTATTGGCTGGTTACAAACTCTGTTTTTATTGGCTGGTTAATGGCGGGTCACTCTGTGTTTTTAGTGTTTTTATAAATGCTGATAGAGAAGCAAGGGGACTATAGTTTTTTTCAGAGATTACTTTGTCTAACATCAGTCTGTCAGTAGATAGTATAATAATAATAATAATAATAATGTCTATTCCTGTCATCTGCATATGTTCCCATACACAGACGAAATTCGTCTCTGCATTTAACCCAACCACCTACCAGGTGGTGCAGTGAGCAGCCCGAAAGCGCCCGGGGAGCTGGAGAAATAGGTGTGCACTCATAGACACACCAAGCTGGGTAGTGGCCGGGGCGATAGATAGATAGTGACAGAGTGAAGAAATATGTTAAAAATATATTGTTAGAAAAGTTACAGACGGCATTACAAAGTTACATAGTGCAGCTTTAAGGACTTTCCAAGAAAACATGGTAAAAACAATTATTTCTTTGCTGAGAAAAAATATATTTCATAGCTGACGTTATAGCACAAGTTCTTCTGAGCTTGAGAGTTTCACGAAATGGTCAAATCTGCTGGATTAAAAAAAGTAGTTCGCCATTAGCACTGTTCAAAATGGCGTCCGCGACAGCCACAGAAGTTAAGAACATAAAATAGCTGACAGGGCAGCAAACTTACATACTCAGGGAATCACAAGGAACTCAGGAGACAGAGGCAACAGGAGACAATGCCAGGACAACGATAAACACAGAGATACAGACTTATATACAGGTACATGAACACACAGCATGACAATCACAAACACCTGGACAACAAAATGGAGGAGATAAGCAAGACAATTAACAGAGAGACCAGGGAGTGTAGGGATGGGGACCCACCACCTGAGAGCAACATGCTTACAACTGTTATCTTGAAGTTCTAGGGTGTAGAGAGCCACAGAAACGGTTATGGTAGGCCGGATTTGGCCCACGGGCCTTGAGTTTGACACATGCGATCTAGTGGTACTAAAAGTAACAAAAGAAGAAAAAAAAAAACAGCCAAATATGTCAGCAGTTTAGCTAACAGACTTTGGAATGGGTACATTTTGTCCTTGTCAAACCTGTTGAAGAGAACCAAACTAAATACTCTGAAACTCAAACAACTTACTGTATAACAGTTCATGCACCGCTAGTTGGCAGTGTAGTGCAAATATTGCATAACTTGCTGCTACCAATTGCTGAATTTAAATAGCAGTTTAGAATTAGCTTCCCCTAATTTTCATAAGACATTAGTGCTTTTGAAATTGCGGACCTAAATAAAGTAATAAGTGCTTTAGAAATAGCTGAACTAATTTTTGGATTAGCGCTACCCAGCACTGCAATTTCCCATAGTGATATGTTGCACTGAGTGACAAGACTGATAAAGGAACTGTATTCCACATTCACATCATACTGCATATCACTTCATTTGGACAAAGGCTCATTATCTTGTTGACAATTTATGACAATTTGAGTGAACTTCACCAATGAAAAGTTTGACAAAAAATTTCCATTGCCATTTTTTTAAAACTAAAAACGTCAATTGAAAAACAAAGTGAACAAGACTAATGCATTGGTTGAATGATTTCTAAATAATTCTGTGACTTGTAGTATCTGTGTAATCAAAGATGTTCAGACATTTGATAAATAAAGGTTTCCTAAATATCCAATTAAACTAAGATTAATTGGAAAAATACATAATTGAATGACATATTATGGGTACAACTGATCTCGGATAGAACCGATTTACTGCACTGCACATTACTTGACAGTGAATGAAGATCTTGCTGTTTTGGGAGTGTAAATAATGGCTTGTCAGATATGAATGTGGGTGACCAAATAGGTGTGGACAACTCATAAAAGTGTTAAGCATAAGGAGACTAGTTCTCAACTGTTCAAAGAGAATATAATTTTTTTTTTTTTTGGGAGGGGGGGCACTAAACACAGAATAACCATTTTTGACAACCAGCGCACCTCAGTAATTATTAAGCCTAATTAAGGCTAACTCTAAGGTATAATCCACCCACAGTGCGTAGGGATTTTAACATTATGCCCAATTTTTTTGTTTGAATTTATTGATTATTTGACTGAAAATGTTTAGTGTTTACAGCTGAAAATGTCATAAATAAAACCCTTGGATGGCGGTAAAACTGGCATGTGTGTGTGTATAAAGAAACAATAGTCACCTTCAAAATAAATAAATACAGAACATAATAGATTGTGAGTAGAAACGAGTGTGCAATTATTACCAATTAATAAAAAAAGTTGGACTGAAGGACAGCACAGAGGCACTAACCATGGCAGCAAAAGAACAGGCCCTCAGCACAAAAGCAATAGAGGTCAGGGTCTACCAAACCAGACAAGACTCAAGATCTAGGCTGAGCAAAGATGCCCCTGAGACAATACAACACAAAATAGCAGGATGTTAGATGCATTTAGTGTTCAACATAATGGTACTTCCTCCAGTTGTTTAACAGTCAGCAATGGTGTACCACAAGGCTCAGTCTTAGGACACACTCTCTTTACAATCTACATATGTAATGTAAGTCAGACCATCTCTGATGCATCCTTACATTTCTATGCTGACAATACAGTTTTTTGTTGTCGAGCTAAAACAGTTGCTAAGGTTTTCCAGCTTTTGCAATCTGCTTTTGGCATCATCCAGTCAGACTTGTTCAGTCTCAAACTTGTACTAAATGCCGACAAAACCAAAGGGATGTTGTTTTCAAACAGGAAGTCTGTCCCAGCAGTTCTTCCTTTGATTATATCCTCGGATGGTGCTCCTATTGAATTAGTCAATTCCTACAAATATTTGGGTATTTTCCTCCATTCACATCTCTTTTAAGCTCCATGTGGAAAAATTGGTAAAGAAACCGAAAGTTAAATTGGGTTTCTTTTTCAGAAATAGATCCTGTCTAACTCTGAGTGCTAGGAAACGCCTTGTAACTGCAACTTTCTTTCCCTCCATTGACTTTGGTGACATTAATGATTTGATGATTCTTCGGATTTGCTGCAGGAGATCCTTCCTGCCCACAGTTATCAGCATCTAACAACTCTTGAATGAAACCAGGATGATGAGCTATGATAATACAATTTCCCACTGGGATTAATAAAGTATTTTTGAATTGAACTGAACTAAATTATTTACATAAACGCCCCTACAAGCACCCTGCAGATGTTGGATGCTGTCAATCAAGGTGCACTAAGATTCATAACTGGCTGTAGCTACTCCACCCATCACAGCGCCCTGTATTCTCTGGTTAACTGGTCATCATTAACTTCATGTAGACTCTCTCACTGGCACATTTTTCATCTTTAAATCACTTCTTGGTCTGCTGCCTTCTTATATCGCCTCCTACATGTCTCTGCGTGAGTGCAGCTACAGCGTGCGCTCTCAGAACATTATTACATGCAGTGTCCCATAAGTGAAGACTGAACTAGGCAAAAGGGCCTTCTCCTACTTCGCTCCTGTTTACTGGAATATCTTGCAAAAAGATCTGAAGCTCTTGACCTTGACCTCTCTAAATGGCTATAAACATCTGTTAGGTTAAAATCTTCCTTCTCAGCCAAGAGTAAAGAGTTTGATAGGATTTTTTTGCCTCCAATTCCTAAATGTGTCCACTTTCACTACTTTTTGTCTGCCTAAACAGATCTCACTTGTAATTGAGTCTTCCAGGCTCAATGTAATTTATCTATCTAAATAAAGGTTGAATTAAAAAAAAAACTTCCTGGGAAAAACCAATGCAGACATGTTCCTGTTTTTAGTTTTCTACATCTCCTTACAACTTAGCTGTTCTTTTTTTTTTACATTTGTTTTTAATACCATTTTATTTTCACTTGTTATTCTCAATTTGTATGTATCCTTTATGATTGTCTATTGTTGTCTTTGTTGTCCACTGTTGTCATCGCTCTTTGTTAAGATCAGTCTCTCTTTTTAATGAGTCCCTGAGGCTCAATGGGATTAACCTGTATAAGTAAAGGTTGAATGAAAGAATGAATGAATTGTGTATCATGCCCAATCTTACTTTGAAAAAACGCGATAGAGCGAGTCCGATAAAAACGAACAGCGAAGTAGCGAGGGACTACTGTAGTGTCCTGATTTTCTTAAACCTTTGGGCAATCTGTCCCTCCTGACACTTGGGTCATTACTGGAAAATATTCATGAGTTGGATACACTCTGTTAGGCTGTCACTGACTACAGTGATTAATGAGGTTGCCACATGTGGATGAGCCACTGACCGAGAGCAGGATGCCAACCCACCAACTGACAGTGAACGCTGAAGAAAGAGGCAGGGTAGCTGGAACAGGAGCCAAACTTAGATGGGTTTTAGCTGATGTCACTGAACACACACACATAGCTCCAAAAAACTAACACACAAAATCAGGCAGACTGCTATTTGTGTTATTTTCCACTGAATGGATGAGGATCACATGAGGGAATGGTGGATATGGTTGTATCATTTCCTGAGCCGTCTCCTGCCTGTTGAACAGGTATAACTCCAGTTACTCCTTCCATTTCCTGACCTGAGTCATTTCTTCTCTATCACCCTCTAATCGCTCCTCGGTTTACTCCTTTCATTTCCTTCCCAGTCCACTCGCTGACCACTGCCACAGAATAGTAAACTCCTCACCAACACCCCTCACCCCCACCCACCCACATATAGATAGATAGATAGATACTGTAGATAGATAGATAGATAGATAGATAGATAGATAGATAGATAGAAAGAAAGAAATGTGTGTGTATATGTATGTATTTTTTTTTTCATTTATGTCTCAGTTTTTAATTTGTTTAAGATTTCATTTCAATATAAGCACTGCTCCTTAAAACTATTTTAATGAATGAGCCATCAAAGTAAAGATCAGTAATGATAAGCAGGAGTAGGTTTTACATGCAGGGGAACTGAGTACAGGTAGTCCCCGATTTACGAGCGCTCTGATCTGCGAGGTTCCAGACTTACGAGCTGCACATTTTTGGAAAAAACGAAAAAAATACTGAGTTTTCATGTGTTTTTTCACTTCAGTTAGCAAGTTAAGCATATAAACACACGTTTCCGATCATTTTTATGCACTCAAAAGTAGTTTTTAGATGAAAATAGAGTGTTTTTAGGTGCGCTAGCGAAAACCGTTCCAATTTACGAGCGGATTTCCGGATTTACGAGCGAAATGGCGGCCGTTCCAAATTACGAGATTTCCGGTTTACGAGCGCCTCGCTGTGACGGATCTCGCTCGTAAATCGGGGACTACCTGTATAGAGATAGACAGGGTAGGTGTCTCAGGCTCATCACCACCTCTGGGCTGTCTGACACCTGGCTAATAACTCAAACATTTTTTTTCCCTTTCATTTAAAGTCTTGTGCTGATAACACAAAGGTGAGCTGGTGCAACAAGTTCACAGAGTCTGTCTGGGGACGTGTAATTACTGTGTGCTGGACTTTAAGAGGGTGAAAAGAAGATGTGATTCAATTTCCTCTCTTTTTACAAAAAAAATATATATATATTTAAGAGATGTGCAAGCTTTTATAAGGTCTCCCAGTCAGAGTCTAATGAGTGCATCTGACATGAAGGCAGTCAGTTATCCTGTAGTTCCAGCTGCATCCTCCACTGTCACTGTTTTAGTTTATCTTAAAGATTTATTTTCAGAAGCAGCGTTATGAGGCTGCACTAGTCTTACACATATTACACTGATAGAATGTTAAAATACCATAATATTCGGCCTATAAGTCACAGATTTTTGCATAATTTACATGCCTTGTGACTTATAGGACAAAGCAACATCCATCTTTACATTTATCCATTATCTTTACCCGCTTCTTCCATTTTAGTTCACGGGGGTCGCCGGTGCCCATGTCTAGCAATCACTGTGCGAGGGGCGGGGTACACCATGGACGGGTCACAAGTCCATCAACGAAGCAACATATTTATGGATATTTTCCAATACTGTATTTAGAAACCAATATTTGGCTGAGACATGACCATTTTCATTAATTCTGACTGAAAAAAAGAACAGTGCCATTTTCAGCCGCTAGATGTTAGCAAAGTATTAGTAGCAATATCATACCATTTTATTTATAAAGCATTTTAAACAGGAACAAGGCCAAACCAAAGTGCTGAACAAACAAACAAACAACAGGCAACACACACAATGAAGTACAAAACGAAATACATAAAAAACATTGCAGATCATAAATAAAACGATCAAATACAAATCCAAGATGGCGCCGGTTGTCATGGCTTGCTATCTAACTCCTCTCCTGAACTTTTTACTGCTGTTCGTGTTCTGCCTTTTTTTCATCGACGATGCATCCTCGCTTCTGGTCTATGATCGCTCAACTCTTCTAAGTCTCCAAGACTCGCTGATCAACACACCGGCTACTGGCAAGTATGGACATTTCAAGCCTCCTCCACCTCCACCGTTCCTGGCGTCCATTCCAGCCTACCTACAACGCAACGCAACCACGCTGACACGCAACAAGCGACGCAGAAGACGCGGAACGAGGGCAAGCGTGCTGGTGAGGTTTAAAAAGTATCTCTCGTCTCACAACACGGCGACGGCTGACTTACCTCCTGAATTCAGCGTCTTTGATGTCCGTCGTTCCTTCGCTCGTCGCCATAGATGCCTTGTTGCTGTCAATCATGACGCCAGTGATCAGTATCCATCTTGTCCCCTGGTGAGGACTGTGAAGCGAGGCTGCGCTAAACAGAACCTCCGCCCGCTCGCTCAAGCTGAGAGTGACGTAACTGGCTGCGTTCCAACCCGTGCAGCACTGTTTAACGCCAGATCGATCACTAATAAAACTTTTATATTAAGTGATTTGATCTCAACTCATCGTCTGGATCTGTTTATGATTACTGAAACTTGGCAGAAAACAGGAGACAACAGTTGCTTCTCAGATCTCCTCCCACATGGCTATTCTTATCTGAGCGCACCGCGTGGGGCAGGAAGAGGGGGGGGCCTGGCTGCAGTCTTCAGTGATGCGTTCAAGTGCCGTTTGTTGCCTCAGAAAAACCACAACAGCTTTGAAAGCATGCTTTTTGTGCTGGAATCTGCTAAACCTCTGCTGTGTGGCCTCTTTTATAGGCCTCCACAATACAATAAAAACTTTCTCAGTGAGTTTTCAGAACTACTGGCCGACCTGCTGCCAAAGTTTGACTCTTGGCTTTTCTGTGGAGACTTCAACGTGCACACCTGCTGCCCAAGTAATCAGCTTGGATGTGAGTTTCAGGACCTCCTGGTCTCTTTTAACCTGTCGCAGTCGGTCTCGGGGGCCACACACAGTCAGGGTCATACACTGGACTTAATTATCTCCCACGGCCTTCAAATACCTGCTGTGGAGATCCTGGACACCTGTATTTCAGACCATTTTCCCATATTATTTGAAATTTTCACCTCTCCTGCACCGAAGGCTATTCTCCCACCACGTCTCTGCCGCTCCATCACCCCATCCACCCCAAGTCAGTTCACTGATGCCTTTAAGAGCACTGAATTTTGCTCTGCTGTCAGCCTGGACCCATCTCTACATCCTAAGGACTTCATCACCTCCTTCCATCACACCTGCACGACGATCTTGGACTCCATCACTCCTCTCAAACAGGCATCTTCAAAAAACAGACCATCACCATGGCTCAACGAAACGACGCAAGCTCTTCGACAACGTTGCAGACAAGCAGAGCGAAAATGGAAACACGACAGGCTTCATGTATCTCAAGGAATACTGAGAGACTGTCTCTGTGATTATCAAAATGCTGTGAAGCAGGCCAAATCACAGTACCTCTCCAATTTAATCACCACCAGCTCCAACCGCCCGATGACACTATTCAACACACTACAGTCTGTTATCAATCCATATGTCAATGTTCTGAAAACTGCCACACAGTCTACCTGTGACGACTTTCAGAGCTATTTTGTCAACAAAATAGACTCTATCAGGCAGAACATTGTCAGTCCATCCAACACCATCCTGTCATGTGCATCTGCAATAACCACTGCTGTTTTTGACAAGTTTGACCTGGTTTCACTGCCTAACCTCACCAAGGTGGTTCAGCAGATGAAACCAACTAACTGTTCTCTGGACATCATTCCCTCTAAAATGTTCAAACAATCCTTTGATGTAATCGGTCCTTGTGTTTTGTCATTTATTAACAGCTGTCTATCTTCAGGTTTTGTGCCATCTGCTTTCAAACATGCTGTGGTCAGGCCTCTTCTCAAAAAACCAGGCCTAGATCCTACAGCTCTCTCTAATTTCAGACCAGTTTCCCATCTGTCATTTCTATCAAAGGTCCTAGAAAAGATTGTTTTTATTCAACTTCAATCTTTTCTAGAGCTCAACAACCTGTTTGAAAAATTTCAGTCAGGTTTTCGAGCTCGTCACAGCACTGAATCTGCACTGCTCAAAGTGCAGAATGACATTCTTCTGTCCCTGGATGCAAAAAACCCTGCTCTGCTGGTGATGTTAGACCTCTCAGCAGCTTTTGACACCGTCGACCATCAGGTACTAATCAACCGTTTGTCTCAGCAGGTTGGCCTCCAGGGAGCTGTGCTTGAGTGGTTCAAATCTTACCTGTCTGGGAGAACTTTTTCTGTCATGATAGGCGATCTGTCCTCCTCTTCATCAACCCCTCTGACCTCTGGCGTACCACAGGGATCTATTCTAGGGCCAGTCCTCTTCTCTCTTTACATGCTGCCATTAGGATCAATCATTGCACGTCATAACCTGTCTTTTCACATGTATGCAGACGATTTACAAATCTATCTGCCAGTCACTCCCAACCCCTCACTCAGTTCAAACACTCTTGTCAACTGCTTAAATGACATTAAGCACTGGCTCTCTCAAAACTTCCTCCACCTAAACACAGATAAAACTGAATGCATTTTATTTGGTGCACCTGATGACACCAACAACATCCTTCCCAGTCCCAGTGTTGGTTTTCCCCTCCCCCACTTCAACCCGGTGGTCAGAAATCTTGGAGTGCAGCTTGACTCCAACTTAAAGTTTGATAAACAGATCAGTTCTGTTGTCAAGACCAGCTTTTTCCAGCTCCGTCTGCTCTCTAAAGTCAAGTCATTTCTCAGCCGTGGTGATCTGGAGAAGGCCATCCATGCCTTTGTGACCTCCAGACTTGACTATTGTAATGCTTTGTATGTTGGTATTAATCAATCCTCCATCTCCCGTTTACAGCTTGTACAGAACTCTGCCGCGCGCTTTTTGACCAACACACGAAAATATGAACACATCACTCCTGTCCTGTCCTCTCTACACTGGCTCCCGGTTCAGTTCAGGATACAGTTCAAGCTGCTCCTGTTTGTTTTCAAAGCTCTGAATGGACTTGCTCCTCTGTACATCTCAGAACTTTTGAAAGCCCATCAGCCCGGCAGAGCTTTACGATCTGCCAGTCAACACCTGCTGGAGGTGCCTCGCTCAAGGTACAAACAATGGGGAGACCGGTCCTTTTCTGTTGCCGGCCCAAAAGCCTGGAACAGCCTCCCCCTTGAGCTGCGTGCCACCTCTGATCTGACTCTGTTCAAAACCAGACTGAAGACCCACTTGTTCAAAAAAGCTTTCAGTGTGTAACTTTTATTACTTTTGGTATTTTAGTATGTAGCATTTTTATTTCCATTGCCTTTTTATTTCCACTTGTTCAAAAAAGCTTTCAGTGTGTAACTTTTATTACTTTTGGTATTTTAGTATGTAGCATTTTTATTTCCATTGCCTTCTTTTATTGCTGTTGTTTCTTATTCTATTTTCATTGATTTATTGTTCCAGTTTATTCATCTTTTTATCCTGTTAAGCACCTTGGTCAATGCAAGGCATTGTAGGAAGGTGCTATACAAATAAAGTTTATTATTATTATTATTATTATTATTATTATTATAAATCAGCTGGTGTTGAAAGCAACAGAATAGTAGTGAGATTTTAACCAGGATTTGAAAACTGAGAGGGAGGGGGCCTGTTTGACGAGCAGCGGTAACTCATTCCAGAGTCTTGGGGCTGCTACAGAGAAGGCCCTAAGCAATGATGCCAGGTTCCCACCGAACGCGTCAAAACGCTCCCAACGCACCGTGTTTGCTGCTTGTCAACAGATGTCTGTTTACACCGAACGCGTCTGCAGACGCGCAGTGGGAGCAGCGTCTGGCTCCCTTCCCGGTCAGATTTGTTTTGTTTTCTGTACACTACGCAGATAAAATCAGTTGTTCGTGAGCCTTGTTACTACTTGAGTGGGTTTTCTACGAGCCGAACTGCAGCTCCGAAGGTCTTTGTTGAAATTAAAACGTTTTTTTTTTTATGTTTGGGGTGATCGTACGCTCGAGCAGACAGCGGCAACTGTAAAAATGCTTAGTTTCTTACCGGAGGCTGGTTTCTTCATGGAGGCTCATTGGGGTCAGTTTAAAAAGTCCAAAAACAGTCCCGTCGTTGTTGCATCATCACATAGCAGAGGCTCTCCCGATTGGTTGCTATGAGACGTCGAGCAACCAAAGTTCAAATGAATGAACTTTGGCTGCTCGACGCCTCGGATGCTTTGGACGCGCGCGTGGGAAAGAACTGCCGTGCGCTGCTGCGCCGCTTGAACTGCTCAAAACGCGCCACCCCTGGCCGCGGCTGCCCCTGGCCGCGGCTGCCCCTGGCCGCGGCTGCCCCTGGCCGCGGCTGCCCCTGGCCGCGCCTCCACATAGACTTTGCATGTAAAGTGGCAGCGTCGGCCACCCGAAACGCGTTCGGTGGGAACCTGGCATAAGACATGCCATTATAACATTTAATAGGTAAAAGTGGCTATAATGACAAATTCAAAACATTTCAAGACATAAACAACTGGACTTTATTAATTATGCTTTACTTTATACGTTATTATTTTTGTCTTGAACTTTTTTGAATTTACCATGTTTTGGATGACTAAGAATCTTCACCAGCTGTTAATGACACAATCTGCTTGCAATAGTCCCCCCTACCTTCATTCTGTCTGCTGCTTGAAGCAACAGTCAAACCAGCAGCACCGCCCTAGAGAAATTCAGCTAATTTACCATACCATACCATTTTATTTATAAAGCACTTTAAACAGGAACAAGGCCAAACCAAACTGCTGAACAAACAAACAAACAAACAAACAAACAAACAAACAAACAAACAAACAAACAAACAAACAAACAAACAAACAAACAAACAACAGGCAACACACACACAATGAAGTACAAAACAAAAGGCATAAAAGCATTGCAGATCATAAATAAAATGACCAAACACAGATCAGCTGGTGTTGAAAGCAACAGAATAGTAGTGGGTCTTTAAACGGGATTTGAAAATCAAGAGGGAGGGGGCCTGTCTGACGAGGAGCGGTAACTCGTTCCAGAGTCTTGGGCCTGCTACAGAGAAGGCCTTGTCACCTCTGCGTTTAAGACGAGTCCCTTGAACTCTTAAAAGTACCCGGTCCTCTGACCTCAAAGCACGTGGTGGGACATAAGGGTGTATCAAATCCGAGAGATAGGCGGGGGCGAGACTGTTCAGCGATTTGTAGACATACATGAGAATTTTGAACTGGATTTGAAGATGAACCGGTAGCAAGTGCAGGGAGGCCAAGACTGGTGTAATGTGCTCTCTTTTGCGTGTACTGGTTAAAAATCGGGCTGTTGCGTTCTGAACCAGTTGTAGTCGTGCAATGGTGGTCTGACTGATACCAAGCAGAAGTGAATTGCAGTAATCAAGCCTAGATGTAATAAATGCGTGAATTACTGTCTCCAGGTTATTTTTTTATAATATGGGCTTCAGCTTAGACAGTCGCCTCAGCTGGAAAAAGCAGGATTTAATGATCATATTTACATGACTGTTGAGTTTCATGGAAGGGTCCATTATCACTCCCAGATTTGTGACTTTTGTTTTTCAGACACGGGTAGAGCAGAAAGGTTGATGCAGTCATTCGAGATTGTGTCATTGGGAAGGAACAATATGGCTTCAGACTTCTTATCATTGAAACTTAAGAAATATAAACCATCCATTGTGTCGTTGTGTCCTTGGGCAAGACACTTAACCCTGAGTTGCTCCCGGTAGGACTGGAAAGCACCTTGCATGGTAGTCTGCCGCCACCGGTTTTATGAATGTGTGTAGCATTCAATATATGTGTAGCACTTTGAGATTTTCAGTAATGAAAAGTGCGTTATAAATTGAATTAATTATTATTATTATTATTATCCAGTCCCTGATGTCAGCCAGGCAGTCGAGCAGAGGTTGAATAGAGCATGTACCATTGTGTCTTAGGGGGAAGTAAATTTGACAGTCATCGGCGTAGAAGTGGAAGGGTATGTTGTGTTTCCAGAAAATAGCACCAAGTGGCAGTAGGTATAAGGAGAATAGGAGAGGACCCAGGATAGACCCCTGCAGAACCCCCCATTTAAGTGCCACCATTGCAGAACTAAAATCGTTGATGGAAACACAAAAGGACCAGTCAGAGAGGTAGGATCTGAACCAATTGAGGGCTGACCCTGTGATACCCACCCACTGCTCCAACCTAGCAATGAGGATCTCATGGTCAATGGTGTCGAAAGCGGATGTGAGGTCCAATAGGACAAGCAGAACAGAGTCACCAGTGTCTGTGGATAGGAAGATGTCGTTAAAAACCTTCAGTAGGGTAGTCTCAGTGCTGTGTAGAGAGTTGAAGCCAGATTGGAATAGCTCGAGGATAGTGTGATCCTCCAGGAAGCACTTCAACTGGGACTCAGCTATTTTCTCTAGAAGCTTAGAAACAAATGGGAGTCTGGAGACAGGCCTGAAGTTAGATACTACTGAAGGGTTAAGGTGTTTTTTTCAGGAGAGGTTGAACAGCAGCATGTTTTAATGTTTTTGGCACCACACACAAGGATAGACTGCTATTTACAATAGCGAGAATGGAGGGACCTAGAGTGGGAAAAACCTCCTTTAGGAGCGGAGGGGGGACCACATCAAAGGGGGAACCAGATGGTTTCAGGTTGCAAATGACCTAGAGAGGACAGAGAGACTGGTTCGAAGTGGTCAAATACAGTAACAGATTGAGGTGGGATGGATGGATCATGAGCTGGAGGAGAAATGAGAGCCCGGGTGGTCGCAATTTTATCTAAAAAGAAATGTAGGAAACTATCGCAAAGCTCAGTCGAGGCTTCCAGAGATGATAGTTCTGTGAGGTGGAGAACAGAGTTTACGGTGGAGAACAGAACTCGTGGATTGCGAGAGTTTGAAGCAATCAGAAAAGTATTGGGATTTAGCAGTTTTTACTGCTTTCTGATCTCGGCGCCAGCTCTCTTTTAGTATCTGAAAAGAAACCTGCAGTCCGTCTCTTCTCCATTTTCGCTCCGTCCTCCTGCATTGCTGCCTAACAGCTCTGGTCACGTCATTCAGTCATGGTTCTGCTCTGAGTTTTGGTCTTCTAGCTTTAACAGGACCAACATGATCCAGAGCCTTTAAACAAACAGAGTCGAACTGGGATGTCAGCTCCTCAGTGGTGGAGAGAAACACCGGGGGCTGAATTATTATTTCAGAGTTATAAACCTTAGTAAAACGTTTGGCAGTTAAATGGTTAAACGTCCAGCCTTAATGTGCAGGAATGCACGGCATAGGAGTTAGATGGGGGAGGGTGAACTGAAACCGGACTGGCATGTGGTCTGAAAACACATTGTTACCTATTTCAAGATTAGAAACAGTCACATCACAAGTTAAAAAAAGGTCCAGTATATGTCCGCGTTCTTGGGTGGGACTGTTTGCATGCTGATCCATCCATCTATCCATCTTCTTCCACTTATCCGGGGTCGGGTCGCGGGGGTAGCAGCCTAAGTAGGGAGGCCCAGACTTCCCTCTCCCCAGCCACTTGGAGCAGCTCCTCTGGGGGAATCCCAAGGCGTTCCCAGGCCAGCCGAGAAACATAGTCCCTCCAGCGCGTCCTGGGTCTTCCTCTGGGTCTCCTCCCGGTGGGACATGCCCGGAACACCTCACCAGGGAGGCGTCCAGGAGGCATCCTAACCAGATGCCCGAGCCACCTCAACTGGCTCCTCTCGATGTGGAGAAGCAGCGGCTCTACTCCGAGTCCCTCCCGGATGACTGAGCTTCTCACCCTATCTCTAAGGGAGAGTCCAGCCACCCTGCGGAGAAAACTCATTTCAGCCGCTTGTATCCGAGATCTTGTTCTTGTCCAAATATGACCACCCGAGCATATTTAGGTGTGATTTCAGCCAGGAAATCAGAGAATTCATTGATGAAATCCTTAGACCGAGGTGGACGGTAGACCAGAGCACATAACGTCACAGGTAAATGGCCTAGTTCAAAGACAGTCAGTTCAAAACTGGAGCAGGAATCTGGGATGGGCAGTTGTTTACAGTCAGAAGTTGATTTGAATATTGTTAATAATCCACCACCATGACCTGATGGCTGCGGGTTGTTAAAATACAAACAGTTAGGTGTTAATATTTTCGTCAATGCGCTGGACTCACCCGGCGACATCCACATCTCTGTGATGCAGATAAAGTCCAAATCGTGTTCTTGAATGTAATCCCAGAGTATGAAAGTTTTGTTGCAGACAGATCTTGCGTTGACAACACACATCCTGATGTTATCTGAGCCAGCAACGGTTGAGTGAGCGTGCGCCAGCAGCTCGCTTTCAACAATGAGCTGCCCCGGACGCAACCTCCTGTTGTTTTCCTGGTCCGTGCACGCGGGAAGCTGGCGATGGGAATCAAGACCACCAGCTGAAGACAACGAAGCAGCACGCAGGGCTTTGAGCTTCACCAGCCGGCCAGCTTGTTTCCCACGTTTTCTTCGTCGCCTGGATCGATTGCTCTGTGCAGGCAGGTGAGGAGTGCAGCGGAGATAAACAAGCAGGTCATCCGCTAGCAGCGGGGGAAGAGGGGGTCTTCCAGAGGTAAGCTCATACTGGCCCAAATAAGCGACATCCGCGGCAGAAAAATGCAGATCCAAAAGCTGTTGCCGATCATACACCAGCAGTGTATTTATGTCTCCAATGAAAAACGAACAAAACAAAAAAAATCCGAACACCATCAACAGAGGTGGATATGCAGCCATGCACATGGGCACCATCTTAGATTAATTTGATCATTAAAGTGCATTTATTAAGAAAAATTTCAACCGAGACACACCTTTGCTATAATGTTGAGCAAACAAATAATTGTTTAGGTGCTTATCTTGTTAAATTTCAAAGAAACGCACAGCGTTCCTCCTTTTCCCCTCCCAGTCTGCTCGATCCCAGAGCACCGAGTCAGTGATTGCTTTTGAAATGCAGCTGATTTGACCAACAAAATCCTTTTATTAAGCAAAGTCAAGCAAACAAATAATTGTTTTTAGGTGTTTATCTTGTTAAAATTGTACAGCAACTCATTGCATGCATGCATTTACTTCCGCATTTTGGCTCTTGAAATACAGCTGATTTGACCAACAAAGTGCTTTTATTAAGCAAAGGTTAGACTGAAGCACACCTTTACTGTAATTTCGAGCAAACAAACAATTGTTTTTACGTGTTTATCTTGTTAAATTTCCAAGGAATGTGGAGGCTCGTTCCTCTGTTGTGCCCGCCGCTTCCCCGAAGCGGATTTTGAAATATTGATGATTTTATCGTCAAAGTGCATTTATTAAGCAAAAGGTAGACTGAGACACACCTTTACTATAATTTTGAGCAAACAAATAATTGTTTTTAAGTGTTAATCTTGTTAAATTCTTGTTAAAGTCCTCCCGTGCACGCTCTCATGACTGCCATTTGGCAGCCCAATGATTTTTGGCACAACACTGGCCCACATTTTCGGGTTCGGTCCACATTTCTGGGTTATTAGCAGTGACGTTCAGCGATGATGCATAATAGTTGCAAAGTATATAGTGAACCAATATATTTATGGATTTTCCCACTTTTTAAGACATTTTTGGACTGATGCAACTTATAGAGCGGTGCGACAGGTACAGCGGAAAATACTGTAGATTTATGTGACAGTATAAATCTTCTGATCATGGATTCGAGCGCAACAATGATCCTGTAAACAGGAATCAGTAGTAAACAGTAAAATGTGATTTATTTTTAAGAGCTGCTATGAGGGAGTTGTGGAGTTCAGCAGCTGTTTCAGATGAAAGAACGTCTCTGTTCTTTGGTGAGGTGGAAAAGAGTTGCATTTGTTGTCAGATCACATTCTGTGTGCATGCAGGCAGCTTATGTGAGTAAGCACGTGTGAAGGGATAGCAGACATTACACAGAAACTGCACTTTGTGGGCAGGAGTAGAGGAAACAGCATGTGAGCAGTGTTAGCAGGTGTGGATGGTGATGTGTTGTGTCCTGAAGGTGTGAAAGTTTTACTTACAGTCGGCCTGGGCACAGATGAGGCAGGCGGTGGTGCTGTTAAAGAAGGTGAGAAGGCCGGCCACGGCCAGGCTGATGTCGGTGTTAGTTGGTCTCAGGTCCAGAGTGGTGAAGCGTGGGAACTGAACCTTCAGAATATCCTCTGGAGCCACTTTCACATACGGCACCTGCACAGAGAAGTTGATGATGGAAGTCTGCTGCTTTTATCACACACAGTTTTGTGAGTCACAGAAGCTTGTGCGAGTTCCAAGTGTGAATCTTTAAATCACATTTGTGTCCCACCAGGCACAAAGGTGTCAGTAAAAATAAACCAAACAAAATATTGATATTCTTTACCTGGTATTAAACTGGTGACATCAGATACACACATTACAACCAGCTATCGTAAATAATACATATCTACTGTACATGTACAGTATGCATGTTTCTTGTAGTGCATGGAAATAGAATCTAAAAGTTGACTGCTGAAGGTGAGAATAAATAGTTATAGTGTCTGTGCATGTGTGTGTTTGTTTGTCTGGAGGTACCATTAGCAAAATATCTCATTGACCAGAAGACGGGTTTTATTAGAATTCTCATAAAGTAATCATGAGACGTACTTCTACAACTAATTAACTTGGGGTCAACACAGTTTAAGATGGTCACCACCACCAAGCCATCTTAGCAAACAAAAAATTGGTTATAATTCAATTGGTTGCTTACAGTTATTTAAGTCAAATTTGGTGTATTAAAGGGGACCACACATGCAAAATTCACTTTTTAATGTTTTTTTACTCAAATTTGGGTATTTACTTCATAAAGAAACAGTCCTAAGGCCAAAAAAATGCACCCAGTGGTTTATT
Source organism: Garcialebias charrua (assembly GCA_038048925.1). Taxonomy (NCBI): domain Eukaryota; kingdom Metazoa; phylum Chordata; class Actinopteri; order Cyprinodontiformes; family Rivulidae; genus Garcialebias; species Garcialebias charrua. The sequence continues at coordinate 7,571 of JBBPBX010045686.1, read as the reverse complement.
TACTATAAGTAGATTTATTTATCTTAGATAGAAACGGGCCGATTGCACTTCCTGCGGTTTGTGACGTCACAAACCGCAGCCACAACCCACACCAAACCTGAGTCCAGCCCCTCACCTAGCAACCACTGGTGCGGCTCAACCCACTTCACTATAAAAGACGTCACGGTTGCCGAGCAGTTTAGGAACTGACCTGGCGGTCATTTATTTATTTATTCATTTATTTAGCCCCCGGGGGGGCTATGGGCTCAGCCCTGCTCCAGCCAGCAGCACATCTTGAGTAAAACCAGAATGTTTTATTACCTTGTTTGAATGAACTCTGTCTCGTTAAAACTGTGCAAACACACTCTCGCGGTTTGGACTTGTTTCTTATATGATGGAGGACTGCTCTTGCACAACTGTCAGTTTGGTCGAGCGGTTAAGACACTTGAGCGGCACGCAGGAGACTAGAGTTCGCGTCCTATCAACGGCATCGTTTTTTTTTTCCCTTTTTATTTAAAGCCTTTTGTTTCGGAGAAATCGGGGTGAAACTAGATATATACATCGACATAATAATACTTTATAATTGTTATTTTTACGTTTTAGTTCAATTTTTAGTGTAATATCGCTCCCAACGCGTAGCCGGCAGAAAACTGTGCACACACACACACACTTACTCGCGGGACAACAGTTTGTACCATCAAGCACCACTGATCGATATATTTTCAGATTAGCAACTTATTTATTTTAAGAATACCTTTCACTTCATCAAAATCTAATCAAAACTTCAGCGTTCTAAATGTAGGTGGTTGTGATTGTTTCTTATACGATGAAAGACTGCTTTTTGCATAACTGCCCGTTTGGTCTAGAGGTAGTGAACTGGACTCGTAATCAGAAGGACACGGGTTCGCTTCCCGGTCACGGCATCTTTTTTTTTTTTTTTTTTTCCGGAGAGATCGGGCTGCAGTTAGCTGCTGGCTTTTGAGGACAGTGTGGGTCCGGTCCGGTCAGAGGTTAGGTTGCCTCATATGGACAAATTAACTGGAAACACTCTTTGCGTTTGTCTGGATTGGATGTGCAGCCAGCCGTGGACCAAAGCGCTGCATGCAACTAGCAGGAGCTACGCGGGCTGTTTGTTACCGAAGGAGGAGGAAGAGCTCGGATTCGGGAGAGCATGATAAAAAAGAGCAGCTAATGGCGGCGCACACAAACAGCTTTCGGTAAGTTATTTTTTAAGCTAGCACTAACAGTAAGTCAAACGAGTAATAAAAAAAGGCTAATTTTAAAACAACAACAGATTTGAGATACTGGCAGTTACAGAGGGCGGAGACAGAGTGGCCAGAGTTTTGACGGGCGTGGACTTCAGAGCTCATTATCATAAACAGGTCGTTTAGAACGGAAGTTAGAAATGGCAGAATTAAAAAGGGTATAATTTATTATCTAAGAATTATTTTTTGTATTAAATTGAATGAACGGGGTCTGGATAGCACACAGACATACCATAAAAATTAAAAAAACCAATATGTGGTCCCCTTTAATAGCTGAGAGCTATCTACAACATATCCTCAGTGCACTAATGTAAGATTAACCATTCCTTATTGGTCAACCCTGTCTGTCTGTTGGCAAAATATCCAATGAACCACTGAGCAGAGTTCAATGACACTCTTGGAAAGTAATCATTCAATGGACCTATACAAATCAGGAGCTTTTAAAGTAAACCCAATTGAAGATTGCTTTGAGAACTCAGAAATGCCTATAACTCAACACGTTCTCAGATCCCTGTCACATGTAGTGACTCCTCGTAATATTGCATTAAATTGAACATAATGTCCTTTACCATGCATGGTTTGACCAAAATAGTTAGATCCATGTCCATCCTCAACAAAAATTACTGTAAATCATCTTAATTTAAAATTCTGTCAAGAACTAAAGTGGGTCTTATACAATTGTTCAAGGCATGCAAGTCCTTTAATTTTGCACTTGTGTTTGAGACTCTGTGTTTTACTTTTTGGAGACATAATATACAACATGACTTTCTATTTAGGTCATGGAATACATCGATTTTACATAATCCCCTGGAAATGCAGCAGAGCGTGATTTCAAGAGTTGGAGCAAATCTTAAATTTAGACTTGAAACATCTGATCTGAATTAAGCATGCCAAAGTGGAGATGGTGCAGCATTTTTTTTATTATTATTTTTATTTACCAAACTTTAGATGGATTGTTAAAGTGAAATAGGTGATGAAGAATGTTTACAACTCTATCAATGTAATTGATAACTATGACTGACAGAGCTTTTAGTAGGATGTGGGAGCAAATGGAAACAGAAGAAGAAGAAGAGTGGGCAGCAGAGTGTCCTGTCTGTCAGCTCGGACAGTACTGTGCAGAGCACAGCTGGGCTTGAAGGAGACGTAGGAGGGCTTGCTGGGTCTGAGAGCAGATACAGGGAAGGAAACCTCTTCATCATGGCAGATTGCCTGTCTATGTGGTTTCCAACACTCATACATTGCCTTAGTACTCACACATATATATGCCCTCAATTGGTCTTCAGTCCCTGCTCATCAAGGAGTGATGGAGTCTCCGGGTGGAGGAGCAGCCAACACTGACAGCCATTCATTTGTCCTGAGGAGTCCCAAAATCCTGGTAATAACTACACATTTCACATGGGAAATGAAGCCTAACTCTGTCCTTATCTTCCTGGTTGCACTTCTCATTTCCCTCCCTTAATACCTCACATTGTTTACCTTTTTTATTTGTTATTTTTTTTTGCACTGCAGGCTGGTGCTGTGTCCCTCCTGTTTACTGAGGAGCCTGACAACCTTCATTAGGTTTTATCTGAAGCAGTTAGGAAGTTGCACACAACCGTCAAACATACCCATGCTTACTTAAATACACATATAGATATGTAAATATATCTGGTCCTTTTCCATTAAAGTGTCAATGAGGCCTCTACAGCAACAATCTGATGCCGTGAGAAAAATACTTTGCTCCAAATCAGGATTCAAACTTCACAGCAAGCAGCCATTAATCAGACAGAACACATTTAATAAAACATAAATTACTTTTTTAATTTTTGTTTCATATTTTGTTCCAAAAAATGAACTCATGATCAGAACGCGCAATATACATATGAGGAAAATACTTATATTTAGTAAAAGTGTTGTGGACTGAATATAGCTTTGAAAAAGGCTGGGTGAACATTTTCTATACATCATTGTCAAACGCAGCTCCCTTGGTCACAGCAACATGATTAATTGTCTGTTTCACTGAAACAGTCTCTATCTACATCATGTGACAAAGTGCTCTGTCTAAACACTCGAGTTTAAAGAGAAAAACTCCAAATAAAGAATCTAATTTCTGCAGAACTAACAGCAAGTCATCTACATCAGTCACTTTCTAGACATTTATCAGCAACCAACAGCTGTATTTACTCTGATGATGGTATCATATGGAAAAAAAAAGTTAATCAAATTAAATTAAAATGCTACATGTAATGTATCTCTGCTGTTTTGTGACTTACAGGTCAGCTCTGTGCATAAACACTGCACTGGAGAGTAAATATAACAGAATAAATAAACAAATGAAAAATATATTGTGATTTATCTCTTGAACACCCATACATCCACACAAACACTGCATGTTGTTTTACTGAACAAAAATATAAATGCAACACGTTTGTTTTTGCTCACATTTTTCTTGAGCTGCATACATTACAAAGATTTAAGATTTGAATGGGCTGTCACATATCCACGGACCTAAGCCCCAGCATGGGAGCCCCACAGGGCTGTGTGCTGAGCCCCCTGCTCTATGCCCTCTACACACATGATGGCACCCCTGCTCACCACGGCAATACTATAGTCAAATTTGTG
>JBBPBX010045685.1:0-26914 GCA_038048925.1 Garcialebias charrua | reverse complement strand
GAATTTAAAGCACTAATTACAAAATTAATATGGTTTAGAGAAGTAAAAACTATTTGTGAATAAATTTTGTAATTTGACAGAATTCATAATGCTAAATAGAGCATGTTGAAAGAATGATTGTTTGGCTTAAAGGTATATTACATTCATTTCTGATGTAATGAAGTTAATGGTTCTCTTCTGAAGAATGTGATATCTGAAGTATGTGATATATGAAACATGTTTAGAACACACAAGAAGAATAAATCTTCCTGTTAGACGTTAATGGAAGCTCAACGTGTGTGTCTCATCTTTTCTGTGTCACAGCATCACACGTTGAGAGAAGATCATCTTATACATTACCCTCCGCCATCCAAGGTTGCAGGGTAACACCAGTTAGCCCACATAAAAATGTACTGGGCCCTATATATATCCATGCTCAGGTTCAACCCATGTAAAGTGATCCCACATTTATACCACTTGGGATAAATACAGTTAGCCCACATGGGCTTCCAATGATGGGCACATTATACTAAAATCACATTGGTCCCATATACAGATGTGCATATCTGTCCCATTCCCAGTTAGCCCACATAAAAGTCAACTGGGGCCAATATATCTATGCCCAGGTTCAACCCATGTAAAGTCAGTCCACACTTATCCCAATGGGGGTGAATACAGTTAGCCCATAAGGGCTTCCCATGCTGGGCCCATTATACTAAAACCACATGGGTCCCATATAATAATGCCCATTTCTGTCCCATTCCCAGTTAGCCCACATAAAAATGAACTGGGGCCTATATATCCATGCCAAGGCTGAACCCATGTAAGGTCATCTGACACTTATCCCATTTGGGGTCAACACAGTTAGCACACATGGGCTTCTCATACTGTGACCATTATACTAAAACCATATGGGTCCCATATAATGGTGCCCAATTCTGTCCCATTCCCAGTTAGCCCACATAAAAATGTACTGGGCTCTATAAATCCAAGCCCAGGTTGAACCCATGAAAGGTGATCCCACATTTATACCACTTGGGATAAATACAGTTAGCCCACATGGACTTCCCATGCTGGGCCCATTATACCGAAACCACATGGGTCCCATATAGTATTGCCCATTTCTGTCCCATTCCCAGTTAGCCCACATAAAAATGAACTGGGGCCTATATATCCATGCCAAGGCTGAACCCATGTAAGGTCATCCGACACTTATCCCACTTGGGGTCAATATAGTTAGCACACATGGGCTTCCCATACTGTGCCCATTATACTAAAACCACATGGGTCCCATATAATGATGCCCATTTCTGTCCCATTCCCAGTTAGCCCACATAAAAATGTACTGGGCCCTATATATCCATGCCCAGGTTGAACCCATGTAAGGTGATCCCACATTTATACCACTTGGGATAAATACAGTTAGCCCACATGGGCTTCCCATGCTGGGCACATTATACTAAAATCACATGGGTCCCATATACTGATTCACATATCTGTCCCATTCCCAGTTAGCCCAAATAAAATTGAACTGGGGCCTATATATCTATGCCCAGGTTGGTCAGCCCACACTTATCCCAATTGGGGTAAATACAGTTAGCCCACATGTGCTTCCCATGCTGGGCCCATTATACCGAAACCACATGGGTCCCATATAGTATTGCCCATTTCTGTCCCATTCCCAGTTAGCCCACACACAAAAGAACTGGGGCCTATATATACATGCCCAGGTTGAAGCCATGTAAGGTCATCCCACATTTAGCTCACTTGGGGTAAATACAGTTGGCCCATAAGGGCTTCCCATGCTGGGCCCATAAGGGCTTCCCATGCTGGGCCCATTAAATTAAAACCACATGGGTCCCATATAATAATGCCCATTTCTGTCCCATTCGTAGTTAACCCACATAAAAACGAACTGGGACCTTTATATTCATGCCCAGGTTCAACCCATGTAAGGTCAGCCCACTCTTATACCACTTGGGGTAAATGCAGTTTGTCCACATGGGCTTCCCATGCTGGGCCCATTATACTAAAACCACATGGGTCCCATGTAAAATAGCCCATTTCTGTCCCATTGCCAGTTTGCCCACATTAATGCTGTATAGGACCCATATATTAAGCCCAACAGGGCCAACAAAATAGGTTCCTTTATGGGATAACCATATGGGTCTTATGCAGTTAGCCCAGATAAATCCCATGCCCACTTGTTACCCAAGTAGCCCACAATAACCCCATGTGGGGCCCAACTATGCATGCTGGCTGGGTGTGGACGCCCCTACGCACAACAGGGGGCATACTCTGGATTTGGTAATTACAGACAATGTACTCATCATAACTTGTCTGTATATGACCTGTGTGTCTCAGACCACAGGGTCATCTACCTGGAAGTGCCTTCAACTTCGCCTGCTTCAAACCCAAAACGACCTATCCAGTTCTGTGACATTAAAAACATTTCACCTGATGTTCTGTCCGCTGATCTTCACGCCCTGACCGCTGTCAATCTTTCATCTGCTAATGACTCTGTGGATTACATTACTACAACCAATCTCTCCAGGAGCTTCTGGACCTACATGCTCCCTTGAAAACAATACTGGTGTCTTTCTCCCGTTCATCCCCCTGGTACACTGATGAGCTACGCAGGATGAAGGCAACTGGCCGTGCTATTGAGAGACGTGTAAAATCATCTGGTCTCTCTGTACATAAGCAGGCATACAAAGAACATCAGAAAGCGTACGCCTATTCTCTTAAAGATGCACGCTCCAAATATTATTCCAACATCATCAACAACTGCCCTGGAAACTCTAAACAGCTCTTCTCCACAATATCTCATCTGCTTAATCCCATCAAACAAACTCACGAGGACTGTTCAAAAATGCAACCTGTTCCTTTCATTCTTTAAAAACAAAGTTGACTCAGATCTCAGCTCCACAGCCTCCCTGATCTTCGTTTGCCATCTACCCGTCTGCATTCTGGGACCCTGAGCAGCTTTGAGCACCATTGTCATCTCCATCTTCACTCACTGCCCTCTCTACCTGCCTGGAGGAAATAAGGGCATGGATGAATCAGAACTTTCTTCAATTAAACTGCTCCAAGACTGAGGCCATACTGATTGGCACCCCTCACCAGGTACAAACATCAACTATAACAACAATTTCCTTTTCTGGACAAGACATCCCCCTCTCCACCTCTGTTACAAATCTTGGAATAAAAATGGACTCTCATCTTACATTTGAAAATCACATTAAGCATCTGTTTAAAACCTGCTTCTTCCATCTTCGAAACATCTCCAGACTTCGCCCATCTCTAACTTTTTCTGATGCTGAGAAACTCGTCCATGCCTTTGTCTCCTCCAGGCTCGACTACTGCAACTCCCTGTTTATTGGAATCCCTGGCAAAAACCTTCAGAAGCTTCAATATATTCAAAACAGTGCAGCAAGGATTTTGTTGAGAGCTCGTAAATTTGAACATATTACACCCATTCTCCATAACCTCCATTGGCTTCCTGTCACCTACAGAATTCAGTACAAAACTGCTCTCATTACACATCAATGCTTACATGGAGCTTCACCAGATTATCTGAAGGATATTCTTATTCCATACTCATCCACCCGGTGCGGTCACAGAACAGTAATCNAATCAAATCAAATTAAGGACCATGGGAGACCGGGCATTCTGTGTGGCTGCCCCCCGCCTATGGAACTCCCTCCCTGACTACCTGAGAGCTCCACAGTCACTGGTTGACTTTAAACAAGGCTTAAAGACTTCTTTTTAAGCGAGCCTACTCTGCCTCCACATGATTTTATCTTTGATCTTAGTTGATATTATCATTGATTTTACTTGATTTTATCACTTGTTTTTATTGATCTTTGATTTTTGTTGCACTTTGTAGCACTTTGAGATTTTCGTTAATGAGAAGTCCGTTATAAATTAAATTCATCATTATTATTATTAATAGAGTGCTGTATGAATGTGTGTGTAGTAAAGTGCTGTATGAATGTGTGTGTAGTAGAGTGCTGTTTGAATGTGTGTGTACTATAGCGCTGTATGAATGTGTGTGTAGTAAAGTGTTGTATTAAAGTGTGTGTAAGAGTGCTGAATGTGTGTAGTAGAGTGCTGTAAAAATGTGTGTTTAGTAGAGTGCTGTATGAATGTGTATGTAGTAGACTGCTGTATGAATGTGTTTAGTAGAGTGCTGTATAAATGTGTTTAGTAGTGTGCTGTATGAATGTGTGTGTAGTAGTGCTGTATTAATGTGTGTGTAGTAGAGTGCTGTATGAATGTGTGTGTAGTAGAGTGCTGTATTAATGTGTGTGTAGTAGAGTGCTGTATGAATGTGTGTGTAGTAGAGTGCTGTATGAATGTGTGTGTAGTAGAGTGCTGTATGAATGTGTGTGTAGTAGAGTGCTGTATTAATGTGTGTGTAGTAGAGTGCTGTATTAATGTGTGTGTAGTAGAGTGCTGTATGAATGTGTGCGTAGTAGAGTGCTGTATTAATGTGTGTGTAGTAGAGTGCTGTATGAATGTGTGTGTAGTAGAGTGCTGTATTAATGTGTGTAGTAGAGTGCTGTATGAATGTGTGTGTAATAGAGTGCTGTATTAATGTGTGTTTAGTAGAGTGCTGTATACAAATAAATGTTTGTTTAGTAGAGTGCTGTATTAATGTGTGTGTAGTAGAGTGCTGTATGAATGTGTGTGTAATAGAGTGCTGTATTAAAGGTGCTATGTGTAACTTTCTGTAGAGTGCAGAACTTAGAAAAATTTTCAACAGGCAAAGCATTCTGATCCCTCCCCCTCAGAGCCATATATGGCTCTGCTCCCCCTGGCCCTGCTGAAATTCAAATTCAAGCTCTGTTTTTATTGGCTGATTCAAATTCAAGCTCTGTTTTTATTGGCTGGTTACAAACTCTGTTTTTATTGGCTGGTTAATGGCGGGTCACTCTGTGTTTTTAGTGTTTTTATAAATGCTGATAGAGAAGCAAGGGGACTATAGTTTTTTTCAGAGATTACTTTGTCTAACATCAGTCTGTCAGTAGATAGTGACAGAGTGAAGAAATATGTTTAAAATATATTGTTAGAAAAGTTAGACTGCATTACAAAGTTACATAGTGCAGCTTTAATGTGTGTGTAGTAGAGTGCTGTATACAAATAAATGTGTGTTTAGTAGAGTGCTGTATGAATGTGTGTGGAGGTACATTAGGGCACTTATTGTGTTGTAAAGCGCTTGAAGTATCTTGATAAGACCGAAAGTAGCTTTATCAGTGTAGTCCATTATAAAATCCCTCAGCGTTGGAGTTATTGATGTACTGCTTGTTGCATTAAGACTTTTGTATTTTTCTTTGAAGCTTAGTTTTTATCAACAGAGATCACCTAATTATTATGGTTTTTCAGTTTCGATTCGCTTCACAACTAAGCAATAAAGACGTAGCATTCCTTGATCAACTCCACATCTCCTGCCATCGTTCATGCCAGAGATTTAAACTACAGGTGATGGAGTTATAACAGTTTTGGTCCAACCATAGTTACATTATGTACCAATCTCATGCGATGTTGTGTGTTTGCAATCAATTAGGGCTCAGAATATATATTGAGGATTACCATTAGTTACTACCACAACAAATTTAGCCAAATATCTGTAAAACTGTCTGTTATAGCCCTTTTTGTGATAGCTACAAGCCAATTAAGCTAAAAGCTAGCAAGCTAGCAACCACGCTAACTGTGGCAGCCATCTTAAATTGTTCTTGATCAAAATTCATAGAGGATCATGAGAGGTTTTTCTAACACAAACACACATGTCTCTCTTGTAAATTAGTCCTTGAGACTCAATGGGATTAACCTGCCTAAATAAAGGTTGAATGAATATAGTGGTGTGAGAGCAATTTTATTCTTTTATTTTATACTTCACAGAAATTACGGTAGTCAAAACAGACATTTTCTTAGCTTGATTACATTTTTTTTAATTGAAGCTTGAACAGACATTTAATGACCCTGGTAAAACACCATAAATACATCAAACACTTAGTCCCCCCCCCCACCCGCAACATTAACAAAATTAAAACAAAAAAGATTTACTGTCAACCAAAGAAATTAAAGATAACCTGAAAACATGTTTTTGCACTTTCCAGTGGCTGTAGTATCAATCTTTGTATACATTCAGAACTGAGTATACATAAGCAAATAAATACACAGAGTAGGCTACTTTGGAACCTTAAGTACAAAATAAAGCCAAGTCACCACAGAAATTAAGTCAAAGAAAGATAGAGATCTTCAAATAAATTGAACAATATGATGGGATTAGAAGTTAAATGTGAAGCCATTCAGTAAGACTTGCCCGACACCAGAACACCAAACTCCTGAATGGATATTTCTTTATTTAAGTATTGTTGAAGCTGGCTGTTTGTGATGTTCCCTGAACGCAACGCATCGTCAATGGAAAACTTCTTCCCAGATTTTCTGTCGTGAAGTACAGAAGACTCTCCACTGGGGCCTTTGACTGTGATCTCCTCCCAGTCACACTCTTGACTCTGCAGGTTGACGAACATCTTCCAGTCGATCAAGCCCAGCTTGTACGCCTCTTCGGGTCGCATCTCTCTTCCGGTATCTGGATCTATGACGACAATCGACCTGCGGAGGTGGCTTTCTCTTTGCTCTCTCTTCATTCTCACGGCAGATAAGTTCTTTTTAAGCTTCTCTATCTCTTCTTCTTTCTGGATCGTTATGCTTCGCAGATCTGCTAGCTCCTTCTGAAGCGAGTCGAGTCTCAGCTCCAGGTTCTTCCCATCCTCTCTCGGTGCGGACTCAGTGATAAGTCGGGTCTCTTTGCTAGTGATCTCAATCTCAGAGCGCAGCTTGCGGATCTCGTTCTGCAACCTTTGGTTTTCTTGTTGTAGGCGGTAGCTTTCATCTCGGACGTAGTCCAGTTCTTTGGTTGACTTAGTGTTGGAGAACTCAATGTCTGAAAGCTTGGAGGTGAGGACAGACAACTCCTGGTCAAGTTCACGTCTTCTCCTTTTCTCGTCTTCCAAAGTTCTTCTTAGGTTCTCAATTTCAATCTCAGCCTCTGGATCCCTCTCCACTTGAATTTTCTCTGTGCGGACAACCCTTTCCTTCACATCCATCTTCTCCAAGGTGATCTGTTGCTGAATGAGTGCGTCCAACTCTTTCTGAAGCAGGGTACGTTTGTGGCGCTCCTCATCAAGCTGCAGTCTGAGGATAGAATGTTCTTTCTCCTGTTGAGGATCCTGCTGGAGAACTACCTTCTGTTTGACAGTCACCTTCTCACGGTTCTCTTTGTCACGAATCTCCAGCTCATTGAGTCTGACCCGAAGTCTTTGGATCTCCAGCTCCGCATCCCGCCTGGCCCTCCGCTCACGCTCCAGCTCCTCCAGTTGTAGGTCCAGGTCAGCGATCTGTCTCTGCAGTTGGAAGAGTTCTGCTTTCAGGTTGTCTTTTTGTTTTTGCTCATTGTTGATGCTTTGCAGGAAGTTGTTGCACTCTGACTTGAGGACAAGGTCTTCTTCCATTTTGACAACCTCTTGTTGTACGATCTTTTCCCGAACCTGAGACAAATCTATCTTCTTCAGTCTAATCTTCTCCTCCTGGGATGACCGTTCCCTCTCAAGGTCGAGGCGCTTTTTCTGTTCATCAGACAGCTTCCTTTTCAGAGTCTCAATCTCCTCCTTGGTCTTTGGATCTTCTCGGTACTGCACTACTTCATTGACCACCTCTTTGGTCTGTACTTGGGGTTTAGTGTCCCTCCATCTGTCAATTTCATCACGAAGCTGACGGATCTCCATCTCTGATTTCTCGGTCTGGTGGGTTTTATCAACAATTTCATTGCGGAGTCTCTCCAGTTCTTTTTCAGTCTGTGGATCAGTCTTGTATTTGATAACTTCTTTGATGATTTCTTTGATTTCCACTTGAGGTCCTCTGTTCTTCAGCATGACCAGCTCGTCCTGCAGGGATTTCAGTTGTAGATCTGAATCTCTGTAGCGTCTCTGCTGCTCCACGAGTTCAAGACGAAGGTTGGCCACTTCGTTCTCAGCCTTAGGGTCAGGGCGAACGATCTCGCGCACTTTTTCCTGAATCACAACCTTGGACTTCTCTTCCTCTAAGCTCTGAATCTTCCTCTGGAGGTCAGCCCTCTCCCGCTGTGATGATCTTCGTTTGGACTTCTCATCCTCATACTTCCTCCTCAGGTTTTCTACTTCTCTTTCAAAGGCAACATCTTTCTCTACTTTCAGCACCTCCTTAATGGAAATTTTCTCCTCGGCGATTGACTTCTCCTTCTCCAACCTTCTGAGTTTTTCCTGGAGGAACTGCAACTCATCCTCCAACTGCTTCCTGTTGTCCATTTCCTTCTGCTTCCTGTCAAGGAGCACCCGGTACTCAGATTCAAGCTGGGGGTCATTTTGGACTTTGATCACTTCCTCTTCAGTGATCACCTCCTGTTCCTTGTTTTTCTCCTCAGCCAGGATAGTCACCTGCTTTTGAATCAGAATCAGATCATTGTCTTTTATCATCTTTTGCCTCCGCAGCTCCTCCAGCTCATCCCGAAGCTTTCGAATCTCCTCCTCCTGACCACGGTCTCTTTCGATACGCAACACCTCCTTGACGGTGTACTGCTGAGCTCCTTCTTTCACCTCGGTCTCGAGACCTCGCAGTTTCAGCTTGAGAATCTCCAGATCATTCTCCAGTACATGAGTGGTGCGACGCTCCTCTGAGAGCTTCTGCTGAACCTTGTGCACCTCCTCGTCCAGCTGTGGGTCTGGAACCTTTTTAATGTGCTCTTTTTTCACAATTGTATCTTGAGGCTTTTGTCCTTCCAGAACGTAAATGTCAGTCTGAATAGTCTCAATTTCTTTTTCCAGCTGCTCCCTCCTCTGGATCTCATCTTCCAGCTGCTTCCTGATCCTCCATGGCTCCCCTCCGGGGGCGGCAGCATGAACAGACTGGCTGGTGGACTGCACAACATTGATCTCGGGTTGCTAAAGGAAGACATTCATCATCATGATCATTTCAACTTTTTTAAATGCAAAGCTTTGTTATACTTTGAAGAGTGTTTTACCTGGCTAAGGAGACTTTGGGCAAACTCAAGATTCTGCAACCGTTGTTTATTCACAGCGTTCACTTCTGTAAACTTCGCCTCGATGGCAGCTTCCTGCAGATAGAATATTAAGTCATGAAAAACCCTTATAGATAGACCCTTATTGATTGATTAATTAATGACCCCATCTCATGATGAGAAAACCCCACACCCAAGTCATTCTGGGTGGACACCTTGTATCAAACCCTATGTGCCCTCCTACATCATGTTGGTGAAACGTGGTTCCCAGCCCTGGTCCTCGAGGAGCACATCTTCTTTTTTCAGCTGTTCCCTGTTCAGGTGTCTCCACAGCGAGTCATCCTCCTCCATCTCACTCTGTCTACTGTTCTCACTCCAACTACCTCCATGTCCTCTCTAACTGCATCCATAGACCTCCTGTTTGGTCTTCCTTTTTGTCGTTTTCTCGAGGAGCACCATCCTGCAAGTTTTACATGTTTCATGCTTTGACTCACCTGATTTGAATCCAATGGGTGATTAACAGGCTTCTGCAGAGCTTAAGGAAGTAATTAAATCACTGAATCAGGCGTGTTGGAGCAGAGACACAACTAAATCTTGCAGGATAGTGTTTCTTGAGGACCAGGGTTGTGACCCACCTACATCACGCAGGAGAGGAGGCTCTCCACATCACCATCACGTCACCATGGAGGTGTTGGGGCATGTGGTCACTGTGGAGAGTGGCAGATGTCTGGGGCAGATATTTCAAATTCAATTCTGCCTCTTTAGGACAAGCTCTCCCCTTCTTCTTCTTCTTCTTCTTCTTCTTCTTCTTCTTCTTCTCTGTTTGGGCAGCATGGACTGAAGCAAGGCACAGTCACAGTGATTTAGACTGACTCATGGTGAGCCACACCAGAATGTTTAATATTTGTGCTCTGCCTCCCCTTGTTCTGTAACTTTTAGCTTTCAGTTATTGTTCTGCTTCTTTTAACTCTTAGTTATTGTTCTGCTACTTTTAGTTATTGTTCTGCTACTTTTAGCTCTCAGTTATTATTCTACTATTTTAGATCTTGCTCTTGTTCTGCTACTTTTAGCTCCTAGTTATTGTTCTGCTACTTTTAGCTCCTAGTTATTGTTCTGCTACTTTTAGCTCTTAGTTATTGTTCTGCTACTTTTAGTTATTGTTCTGCTACTTTTAGCTCTTAATTATTGTTCTGCTACTTTTCGGTCTTTGTTGTCTTCCTCTGCTACTTTTAGCTCATTGTTGTCTTCTTCTGCTACTTTTAGCTCTCCATTATTGTTCTGTTGCTTTTAGTTATTGTTCTGCTACTTTTAGTTATTGTTCTGCTACTTTTAGCTCATAGATATAGTTTTGATTCTTTTAACACTTAGTTGCCTTCCTCTGCTACGTTTAGCTCTCAGTTATTGTTCTGCAACTTTTAGCTCTTAGATATAGTTTTGATTCTTTTAGCACTTAGTTGCCTTCCTCTGCTACTTTTAGCTCTCAGTTATTGTTCTGCTACTTTTAGTTATTGTTCTGCTACTTTTAGCTCATAGATATAGTTTTGATTCTTTTTAGCTCTGTGTTGGCTTCCTCTGCTACGTTTAGCTCTCAGTTATTGTTCTGCAACTTTTAGCTCTTAGATATAGTTTTGATTATTTTAGCACTTAGTTGTCTTCTTCTGCTACTTTTAGCTCTCCATTATTGTTCTGTTGCTTTTAGTTATTGTTCTGCTACTTTTAGTTATTGTTCTGCTACTTTTAGCTCATAGATATAGTTTTGATTCTTTTAACACTTAGTTGCCTTCCTCTGCTACGTTTAGCTCTCAGTTATTGTTCTGCAACTTTTAGCTCTTAGATATAGTTTTGATTCTTTTAGCACTTAGTTGCCTTCCTCTGCTACTTTTAGCTCTCAGTTATTGTTCTGCTACTTTTAGTTATTGTTCTGTTGCTTTTAGCTCTCAGTTATTGTTCTGCTACTTTTAGCTCTTAGGTATAGTTTTGATTCTTTTAGCACTTAGTTGCCTTCCTCTGCTACTTTAGCTCTGTGTTGGCTTCCTCTTCTAAGTTTAGCTCTAAGTTATTGTTCTGCTACTTTTAGTTATTGTTCTGTTACTTTTAGCTCTCAGTTATTGTTCTGCTACTTTTAGCTCTGTGTTGGCTTCCTCTTCTAAGTTTAGCTCTAAGTTATTGTTCTGCTACTTTTAGTTATTGTTCTGCTACTTTTAGCTCTTGGATATAGTTTGGATTCTTTTAGCTCTGTGTTGGTTCCTCTGCTTCTTTTAGCTTTTTGTTGTCTTCCTCTGCTACTTTTAGCTCTTAGTTATTGTTCTGCTACTTTTAGTTATTGTTCTGTTACTTTTAGCTCTCAGTTATTGTTCTGCTACTTTTAGCTCTTAGTTATTGTTCTGCTACTTTTAGTTATTGTTCTGTTACTTTAAGTTCTTAGTTATTGTTCTGCTACTTTTAGCTCTTAGGTATAGTTTTGATTCTTTTAGCACTTAGTTGCCTTCCTCTGCTACTTTTAGCTCTGTGTTGGCTTCTTCTTCTAAGTTTAGCTCTAAGTTATTGTTCTGCTACTTTTAGCTCTTAGATATTGTTCTGCTACTTTTAACTCTTTGTTGTCATCCTCTGCTACTTTTAGCTCTCCAATATTGTTCTGTTACTTTTAGCTCTCAGTTATTATTCTGCTACTTTTAACTCTTAGATATTGTTCTGCTACTTTTAGCTCTTTGTTTTCATCCTCTGCTACTGTTAGCTCTCCATTATTGTTCTGTTACTTTTAGCTTTAAAGACCGTGTAAAGTGAAATTAAATGTGTGTTTTTAGTTTGTCACATGGCATAAATATGTGTTATTAATCACCCATATAAATCTGACTGATTAAAAACATTGTTTTCCTTATAAAATTAAGTCTCAAAAATCATGAAAAAACATAATTGTGCCCTGGTCTGAAACTGTGGGGGCGTGTCAGCGCGTGGGCGTGGTTTCAGCGCAGTACTGCGGCCTGCAGCTGAGCTGTGTGTGGAGAGGCAGACAGGAGCAGAGCCAGTAAACCTGCTCTGTTTTTATCTGAGTTCTGTCTGTAACAGCAGCTACTTTTTCCAAGAGTTACGCTGTTTTTGTAAATAGTTTTCTTGTGTGTTTTTAATCTGGAATGAATAAAAAAAAAAAAAAAGTTGTACCATGCGGGAATTGAACCCATAAGGTTTGGGATGGAAGGCGAACGCTTTTTCCATTGACCTATCCAGGCATTACAGATACTCAGTATAAAACCACGCGGTATAAAAACACGTTATGATTTGTACGGGTGCCCTGACCATTGCGACATCCAGGGAAGATGCACGAACGAGGCATAATTGATTAGCTAGCTAACAATGAACAAAATATCTATGCTATTGCTATCTGATGCTATCTGCGATTCGCGAGTGAACGGCTCCACCGAGGTGAATTTATACGGCTGGAGCTGCAGGGGGTGGGGCTATACTTAAGAAGACCGCGTGACGAAACGCGGTCACATTTAAAACACGCCTAAAAAATCCTGAAACAGAAATATCTTTATACACAGTTTGCTCTATAACTCCAAAATTAATTGAGCTACAATTTTGAGACTTTTTACTCATTTACAAGATTACAATTATGACATTTATAATGTTTATTGAAGAAAATATTGAAATTCACTTTACACGGTAATTGTTCTGCTACTTTTAGTTATTGTTCTGCTACTTTTAGCTCTTAGTTATTATTCTGCTACTTTTAGCTCTTGCTCTTGTTCTGCTTCTTTTAGCTCTTAGTTATTGTTCTGCTACTTTAAGCTCTTAGTTATTGTTCTGTTGCTTTTAGCTCTCAGTTATTGTTCTGCTACTTTTAGCTCTCATTTATTGTTCTGCTACTTTTAGTCTCATTTATTGTTCTGCTACTTTTAGCTCTTAGTTATTGTTCTGCTACTTTTAGCTCCTAGTTATTTCTCTGCTACTTTTAATTATTGTTCTGCTACTTTTAGTTATTGTTCTGCTACTTTTAGTTATTGTTCTGCTACTTTAAGCTCTTAGTTATTGTTCTGCTACTTTTAGCTCTCAGTTATTGTTCTGCTACTTTTAGCTCTCATTTATTGTTCTGCTACTTTTAGCTCTTAGTTATTGTTCTGCTACTTTTAGCTCCTAGTTATTTTTCTGCTACTTTTAATTATTGTTCTGCTACTTTTAGTTATTGTTCTGCTACTTTTAGTTATTGCTCTGCTACTTTTAGCTCATAGATATAGTTTTGATTCTTTTAGCACTTAGTTGTCTTCCTCTGCTACATTTAGCTCTCAGTTGTTGTTCTGCTACTTTTAGCTCTCAGTTATTGTTCTACTACTTTTAGCTCTCAGTTATTGTTCTGCTACTTTTAGCTCCTAGTTATTTTTCTGCTACTTTTAATTATTGTTCTGCTACTTTTAGTTATTGTTCTGCTACTTTAGCTCTTAGTTATTGTTCTGCTACTTTTAGCTCTCAGTTATTGTTCTGCTACTTTTAGCTCTCATTTATTGTTCTGCTACTTTTAGCTCTTAGTTATTGTTCTGCTACTTTTAGCTCCTAGTTATTTTTCTGCTACTTTTAATTATTGTTCTGCTACTTTTAGTTATTGTTCTGCTACTTTTAGTTATTGTTCTGCTACTTTTAGCTCATAGATATAGTTTTGATTCTTTTAGCACTTAGTTGTCTTCCTCTGCTACATTTAGCTCTCAGTTGTTGTTCTGCTACTTTTAGCTCTCAGTTATTGTTCTACTACTTTTAGCTCTCAGTTATTGTTCTGCTACTTTTAGCTCTTAGATATAGTTTTGATTCTTTTAGCACTTAGTTGTCTTCCTCTGCTACATTTAGCTCTCAGTTGTTGTTCTGCTACTTTTAGCTCTCAGTTATTGTTCTACTACTTTTAGCTCTCAGTTATTGTTCTGCTACTTTTAGCTCTTAGAGTTTTGACTCTTTTAGCACTTAGTTGTCTTCCTCTGCTACTTTTAGCTTTTTGTAGTCTTCCTCTGCTACTTTTAGCTCTCAGTTGTTGTTCTGCTACTTTTAGCTTAAATATTGTGCTGCTACTTTTAGCTCTTTCTTGTCATCCTCTGCTACTTTTAGCTCTCTGTTGTTGTTCTATTACTTTAGCTTTCAGTTATTGTTCTGCTACTTTTAGCTCTCGGTTATTGTTCTGCTACTTCTAGCTCTTAGTTATTGTTCTGCTACTTTTAGTTATTGTTCTACTAATTTTAGCTCTTTGTTGTTGTTCTGCTACTTTTAGCTCTCAGTTATTGTTCTACTAATTTTAGCTCTCAGTTATTGTTCTGCTACTTTTAGCTCTTAGTTATTGTTCTGCTACTTTTAGTTATTGTTCTACTAATTTTAGCTCTTTGTTGTTGTTCTGCTACTTTTAGCTCTTAGTTATTGTTCTGCTACTTTTAGCTCTTAGTTATTGTTCTGCTACTTTTAGTTATTGTTCTACTAATTTTAGCTCTTTGTTGTTGTTCTGCTACTTTTAGCTCTTAGTTATTGTTCTGCTACTTTTAGCTCCTAGTTATTTTTCTGCTACTTTTAATTATTGTTCTGCTACTTTTAGTTATTGTTCTGCTACTTTTAGTTATTGCTCTGCTACTTTTAGCTCATAGATATAGTTTTGATTCTTTTAGCACTTAGTTGTCTTCCTCTGCTACATTTAGCTCTCAGTTGTTGTTCTGCTACTTTTAGCTCTCAGTTATTGTTCTGCTACTTTTAGCTCTCATTTATTGTTCTGCTACTTTTAGCTCTTAGTTATTGTTCTGCTACTTTTAGCTCTTAGTTATTGTTCTGCTACTTTTAGTTATTGTTCTACTAATTTTAGCTCTTTGTTGTTGTTCTGCTACTTTTAGCTCTTAGTTATTGTTCTGCTACTTTTAGCTCTTAGTTATTGTTCTGCTACTTTTAGTTATTGTTCTACTAATTTTAGCTCTTTGTTGTTGTTCTGCTACTTTTAGCTCTTAGTTATTGTTCTGCTACTTTTAGTTTTTAAGTAATTCAGGGTATATACAAAAATTCCCAAGCTACATTTAATACCTTTTTAATACCATCACGACACTGAGCGCCAACTGTAGCAGCAACCTCTTGTATTTCAGTTCAGAGCAACTAATTGTAAAGTGATAGATTACTGTCATTTCCTTCCTAAATTTTGGTAGTAAATGTAGTTTCATAACAATTACTGGATACATCAAGTTACTTCTTGCCTCAATAAAAGCACTGACCTATTTGTTATTTAAATCTAACCCAAGACAAAAAGTTTAATTGTTCCCACACACAACTACGGAGCCCGTCCGGTGACATGGTAGGAAATAAAATTATCTAGTGGCCACGTGATAACGTTGTTGTATGTTTCACGTTCACGCTCCGTGGATTCACCTGTCACTTCCTCCTTTGAGCTGGCACCTGCTGTCAGACTGTCCCTCTGAATTAAATTGAATTTGAAATCAGCCCTAAATATAATGATATCCAGTGTGTGCTGTAACATTAGTTTTATGTTGTATGTTTCACGTTCACGCTCGTGGATTCATCTGTCACTTCCTCCTTTGAGCCGACAGGCACCTGCTGTCAGACTGTCTCTCTGAGCGGTGGTTTGCTTAGGGACCGTCAACAAATTACTGTATTTTCAGAGTGTTTGTCAAAGCAGCACCATGTATCATAAATAAAGTTTCTCAGTATTCTGCATGTTAATAAATCATGAATTTTATCACCATTTAAAATCCAAAAGAACAAGATGGCACGTGTGTTTCAAAAATAACTTTCTTTTAAAGCATCAAAGTTCATGCTCAATCATCCAGATACAAAATACAATAATGGTCAGTCAGGTCATCTGGACAATTTCTTTTTTGTGGAAAGATGTTTCACCCTCTATTTGGAGGGCTTTATCAGTCACCAGCAAAACCAGCAAACTGGTTGGTCCACTAAAGGAGTGTACTGTTTAGTGGGGAAAACATCCTGATGGATGTTCAGTAATCCATGTAGAAAAATAAAAAAAGTTAAGTATGTTCCTCTGGACATTCAAAAACAAAACAAACAAAAAAGAATTGTAGAAACGATTTGTATTTCATCCCATATACTTCTTCAGTCTGATGCTGTATTCAGTTCAATCTTAGAACCTTCTCATAGAGGATTGTCCAGTTTAAAACGTTTCTACAATTTTATTTTATTTTTTAAAGTCCAGAGGACCAGACTTAACTTTTTTAGTGGAGAAAACAGTTCATTTGGGACTCCTCAGACTGATGAAGCCATTGGCAGTGGAAAGTGTGTGCTTAGTGTGGTTTTAGTGAACGTTTTTCTTAGATCATATCTGCTTATACAGATTGAGTGTCAGACAGGCCTCCTCTCTTCCTGTTTTCAAATCTCTTAAAAACACACGTGATCTTATCTTTTATGGCATTTGGTGCTCTAAGATTCATAACTGGCTGTGATTATCGTACACACCACTGCACCCAGTATTCACTGGTTAACTGGACATCATTAACCTCACGCAGACTCTTCCACTGGTACATTTTCATCTTTAAATCACTTCTTGGTCTGCTGCCTTCAAACATCTCCTCCTACATGTCTCTGTGTGAGTGCAGCTACAGCATGCGCTCTCAGGACATGATTACCTGCAGTGTTCCGTCAGAACTGAACTTGTCAAAAGGGCCTTCTCCTACTTCGCTCCTGCTTCCTGGAATATCTTACAAAAAGACTTAAAGCTCTCGACCTTGATCTCTCTAAATGGTTTAAAGAATCTGTTGGAATCCTGGCAAAAACCAATGCAGACATGTTCCTGTTACTGATTTTCTACATCTACTTTATAATGTTTTGTTACTTTAATATTTTGTTTTAATTTGTTTAAAAAAATCTGTATTTCTCTTTTGTGTTTGTCTATTGTTGATTGTTTAAGGACATTTCTACTGTTGCTGTTATCATCATTCTTTAGTTTGTTGCAGGTCGCTCTTGTAAATTAGTCCTCGAGGCTCAATGACATTAACCTGACGAAATAAAGGTTGAATGAATTTTAACACACCTGCAGTAAGACTGGTATATGTATTTTTTATTTTTGTATGCTTTGTATGTTTTTTATCGTTTTAATTAACTTGTCTTTTGTGTTATTGTACAGCACTTTGGTTAACCCTATGGTTTTTAAAATGTGCCACTTAAAATAAAGTTGATTGATTTTCTTTTACAGATTTTAATACTTTTGTTGGATGTAACTGGGACCCTGTGTACACAATTTTGTTCCACCACATGTGGTGGAATGACAAAGAATCTTGAATCTTTGAATCCTTCAATGAACTTGGATGCTTTAAAAGAACGTTATAGTAGGCTACCTTTGAAACACAAGCGCCATCTTGTTCTTCTGGATTTTAAATGGTGATAAAATTCATGATTTATTAACATGCAGAATACTGAGAAACTTTATTTATGATACATGGTGCTGCTTTGACACTCTGAAAATACAGTAATTTGTTGACGGTCCCTAAGCGAACCACCGCTCCTCAGAGAGACAGTCTGACAGCAGGTGCCTGTCGGCTCAAAAGAGGAAGTGACAGATGAATCCACGGAGCGTGAACGTGAAACATACAACATAAAACTAATGTTACAGCACACACTGGATATCATTATATTTATGGCTGATTTCAAATTCAATTTAATTCAGAGGGACAGTCTGACAGCAGGTGCCTGCCAGCTCAAAGGAGGAAGTGACAGGTGAATCCACAGAGCGTGAACGTGAAACATACAACAACGTTATCACGTGGCCACGCGATAATTATCACGTGGCCACGCGAAATTATCACGTGGCCACGCGAAATTATCACGTGGCCACGTGATAATTTTATTTCCTACCATGTCACCGGACGGGCTCCGTACACAACATATCTTTAATGGCAAACGAAAAACCATAAACTTGAAAACAGAACAGTTTAAATAAAATAATTCAACACTGAACACATGCACACTTCAAAAAGAGAGGTAGAAAAATAAAAACTACCATATTTTTCATCCTGTAAGTCGCAGTTTTTTTGCATAATTTACATGCCTTGCAACTTATAGGCCGAAGTGACATATTTATAGATTTTTTCCCATATTTATAAACCATTTTTTGACTGAGATATGACTGTTTCCATTCATTCTGACTGAACAAAAAAAAACAGCAGTACTTGATGGTCCCAGTGTATGGCATGCTGTTGGCTGTTGTATCATGTAATAGGAAAACGTGCCTATAATGACAAATTTTAAAAAAGTTCAAGACAAAAACAACTGGACTTTATTTATTATACTATACTTTATATTTTATTGTTTTTCTATTGCACTTTTTAGAATTTACCATGTCCTGGATGACTGAGAATCTTCACCAGTTATTAATGACTCAATCGGCCTGCCATACCCTCCCCACCTCTCTACTTGGAACCATCAATCCAGCTGCACCGCCACGGTGAAATGCAGCTAATTTGACCATTAAAGTGCATTTATTAAGCAAATGATAGACAGAAACACCTTTACTATAATTTTGAGCTAACAAATAATTGTATAGGTAGAAAGTTCATTCTCAATAGTCCAGGTATCAAATCTGCTCATTCTCATATACATGTACAGGAAACCCTCGAGGTACGACACCCGCGACCTACGGCAACTCAGACTTACGATTTTATCATATTTAATAAAAATATGATTAAAAAAAAAAATTATTATTATTATTTTTTGTGTGTGTTTAAATGTTATTAATTTCATGTGTATAGCACTTTGTTGCAGCTGTGGTTGTTTTAAATGGCTTTATAAATAAAGTATAATTATTAATATTACGTTTTTATTACAATTTTATCGTATTTACGCAACTTCCGGTCGTTTCCGGTCGCCATTTTACAATTGTCTACTGCGGTCAATGGAGCTCTAGACGCTCCTGTCAGCTGGCTCTAGAGGACCGTGTGTCCGTTCAGGGTTGCCTCATACGGATAAATTTGCTGGAAACACTCGGTCAACTCTGTGGACGTCTCAGGCCCGGAGGAGCAGCCGCGGATCGCCCCGCGATCGCTCCCACAACGCCGCCCGACATGCTAACGACAGCAGCTAACAGAGCAGCTAACACAGGCGAAGACACCGAGCCGACATGCCGCGGAGGGGCCATCTGCGGCCGGGAGCTCGCCGCAAATGTCCGCCTGGCAGTCGGGGGACACCGAGCTAACGCGGAGATACAAAGCCGACAGCCTTTTTGAATGAACTGACATGCTAACCATTGCTGCTAATGGCGGGGCCTAACCGTAGCTAACGCCGAGCTTGTTTTGGATGGAGGAACATCGCGGAGAAACGGCTTTCAGTAAGTTTTTTTTTTTCTGGCTCCAAATGTATGAAGTTAAGAAGCTAACAGTCATTCTTTTAAACAGTTTTGACCACGTGTGTGCGTGTGGAGCGTAAGGAAGCTGGGGGAGCTCGGACGGGTGCGAGCTGATGCTAAAAGACGAAGGCAGGCTTTGACCAGCTCAAAGTAAGACATTATATTTTTTATTTATTGTACAGTACTGTATTCATTTACTGTACAGTTCTGTGCATGTTTATGGCCTAGTATGTCTGCTTGTTCAGTCTCATGCCATTAAATATGTGTGCGGCGCTCCGTTAGCGGTATAGCCGCGACCTATGTCAGAAACGCGGACCTACGACAGGCAGGTGTTTTTGGTCCGCGAGGTACGACAACATCCACCTAAGTCACACCCGTAGGTCCCAATCCCTGACGTAACTCGAGGGCTTCCTACAGTACTGTATTACCAAGCACTTAGCCTATCCTAACATAGCCTGGTTAAAACCAGACCCTTGTCCTTCACTTCGCTTCGTACTAGGGTCTGGGACTTCTCCTATAGAGAATCGATTCTTGCTGGAGGCGTGGCCTCTGCTGAGGTTACCCAATCGTTAACGTTTGGCCGTGACGTATGTTGCAGCTCCGCGCAACATACGTCACGTTAGCCTGTCCAATCCAGTTAGCCTGGCGAGGTCCAGGCTAACTACAGATAAATAGCTCAGAAACCACTCGGTGGATATTTTTTCTGCTACCAGTGTGTAATTATATGTCTTTAATTTACTGACTGTTGGCCTGGATGAAACATTTGAGATAAAATTCGATTTTTTATCATTTATTTTCGTAGCGCACCCGAGGCTGTTTGGAAAATGTCAAACCGAAACAATTTAAATCCAGCAGATTTGACCATTTCGTGAATTGATTTAGGAACTGTTAAGCTCAGGAACACTTGTGCTATAACGTCAGCTAAGAAATATATTTTTTCTCAGCAAAGAAATAATAGTTTTTTACCTTGTTTTCTTGAAAATTCCTTCGTGCCGGCAGCCATTTTAAGCAGGGCAAACTGACGACGTCAGTCGACGTCGTTCAAAACTCCGCCTTCTGTTCTCTGATTGGTCCGGTCAAAAATCTACCGGAGGAATCCTTGTCTATGGGAGAAGTCCCAGACCCTAGTACAAAGCGAAGTGAAGGACAAGGGTCTGGTTTTAACCAGGCTAATCCTAACACAGTACCATACATAATTATCAAAAAACACATATGTTTGGAGCCATAATGAAGGGAAAAAATGTTTATGGCCTACTGGGATGCTGGTGACGCCGTCCTCCTCGGTCCATCTGCCATATTCCTATTCCGTTTACGACGTAAAACCGCCATCCATCCGCCGTATTCCATATTTCGTTTACGACGTAAAACTGCCGTCCATCCTTCCGTATTCCGCTAACGACATAAAACCGCCGTCCATCCTTCCGTATTCCGTTTACAATGTAAAACCGCTGTCCATCCACCGTATTCTGTATTCCGTTTACGACGTAAAACCGCCGTCCATCCACCGTATTCCGTTTACGACGTAAAACCACCGTCCATCCTTCCGTATTCCGTTTACAACGTAAAACCGCAGTCCATCCTTCCGTATTCCGTTTACAACGTAAAACCGCCGTCCATCCACCGTATTCCGTTTACGATGTAAAACCGCCATAATAATAATAATAATAATAATAATTAATTCAATTCATAACGCACTTTTCATTACTGAAAATCTCAAAGTGCTACACGCCGTCCATCCTTCCGTATTCCACCTTCCGTATTCCACCTTCCGTATTCCACCTATTCCACCTCATTCTGCTCGATGGGGCAACTGTCAAATTAGCTTCATTTCACTGCACTGCTCCGGCGTATTCCATTTACGACGTAAAACCGGCGTTCATCCTTCCGTGTTCCGTTTACGACGTAAAACCTTCATCCATCCTTCTGTATTCCGTTTACGACGTAAAACCGCCGTCCATCCTTCCGTATTCCTTTTACGACGTAAAACTGCCGTCCATCCTTCCGTATTCCGTTTACGACGTAAAACCGCGTTCACAGTACAGTACAGTACAGTATTCTTCCGCCGCTGCATTACGACGTTTATGACGTAAAACCACGTGGCTCGAAATAAGGCTTTTCATTGTAAATGAGAGATGCGTCGTAACCACGAAACGTCGTAACTCGAGACCGTCGTAACCCGAGAACTACCTGTACATTGTGCTGTAAGACTAATCATGCTAACGGGGCTAACACGAGACATCTAAATGTGGTAAAACTCACCCAACAAGTCTGCTATTGTCTATTAGCTTCTCAACAATGTCGGAAATGACAGCTGGTAACTCGGGTAACATTACGTCAGGAAAATATCTCTGACTGGGGACAATGTAACGAGGCTCAACGTAGTCTAAAAATCTCCAAAATCCAACATCTTCAATGAATAAAAACTCCCACACTGCCGACATTTTCACTTCTTCCTCTCTGTCGTGATCAGATCAGGTAGGCACACGTGACGTCATCACGTTGAGCTGGCGCTGCAGGCGTCCTTGTCACTGGGTTGTCATACAAAAGCAGCATCTTTTATATTGGTGAGTTATTTTGATGGAATGGCCGATGTTCAATATTTAACTATAATGCTGATAATATCGTGCATCCCTAGCAAATAGTATGCATCTTATCTCATCTATCCAGTATCTTTACCCGCTTCTTCCTTTTCAGGTCATGGGGTCACTGGTGCTCATATGGTATTTGCTTAAAACAAATAAGCTTTAGACATTTTAACTGTGTGTTTGTGTATGAATCTTTTAAATTGACCCCTGAAAGATGAATGTCTCTATTTTAAACACTTTCTGTTTTCTTGTGCAAAGTTCTTGTGGCTAAAAGAAAACACAATAATTTCCTTTATTTCTTCAGGATTGTGAAAACTTTAAATTAAAATATAGCAGGAGCAGTGGCTCCATGCAGAACATTTGTCCTGGGTGCAGGGCTTGCAGACCGGACCTGCAGTGATTCACTGCGCTCTCTCTGCGCCTCACTGTGACAACACAATTCAATGAAGCTGCACAACTCTGGAGCTGCTTGTGTTTCTTTTTGAGCATTTGTCAAAGGACCTGAGCTGCTGTGACGTGTGTTTGTGTTAATCTCGACGTCTTCTGGCTCAGACATGTGCCACACGAGCAAAACGAAACCACCCACAAGTTGTCAAAATATTTTTGTTGTTGTTTTTGCGCGTGCACAAACGTAACGGCAGAAAGAGAAGGGAAACCCAACGGCTCGGCTCCGTCTAACGTTCCCCAACACAAATTTGTACTTTTAAACATCACAAATTGTTTTTGTTCACACAAATAAAAAAGTGTTACATGTCGTCTTTTCCCACCCACTCGGAGGTTCTGTTTAAATGTGTTGCATCTTTTAATAAACCCAGTGTTACAGCTGTTCACCGCCCTCAGTTTGTTTACACATAAAATAAGGAAACTTCGTAATTTATTATTTGTAACAATGTAGGTGGCAATTTTTTTTAATGCATAACAAATCAGTTACTGTTAAAAAGAACAAAATTCCTGGTTCAATATTTCCCACCGCATGTTTCTTTAAATGCTGTAAAGGACCATTGATTTGTCATGGATGTACCCCCACCTTTTTTCTTAATGTCAGCAGGAAAAAAACACCACACCCCAGTTGAAGTGAACAGGTTTATTGGACAAATTGATTAAATGAAGTATAGACAGCCCAATGAACAGACCATTTGCTGCCCACTAAAGCTCTTCTTGCAACTGGAATTGTCTATTGCACATGTCTGGGAGGAGAAAAGAATATGCATTTTGGAATTCATGGTAATTTAAAGACATAATTAGCTACAGTAAAAAGCCAACACACACATGTAGCAAAATGTGATGGAATTTTTACAGCTCATTATAGAAATCTTCCTTTCTGATGCAACATGATTACATTATAGTAACTTATTTAATGTTTAGCTGCATGTCTTTTGTATGTGATTAGTATATTTTTAGTGCCAAATAATTTGTTGTTTTTGTTACAAAGATATGCAAAAAGTGTGTGATTTGTTAGTACTGTATAGTTTAACAAACGACCAATCCTTAACTATGGCTATGTTTCAGACTGACATCACATGTGCCTTCAAACTTCATGCAGTCCTTCAGCCTATTTAAAAAGAACAAATGTGTCCCTGGGTGGTTTGGGAGGGTAGTGAGCACCACACTGAACTTAGGGCAAAGAAAGTAATATTGTGTCAGGCACTCAGAAAGAAGATTATAGATATACCTTTAAAAGGTAAAGTCTGTTCTTTAGAACACAACTGCCAATAAAATTAAAGCATGCAAGGGTTTGTTTCAGGACTGTAGTCAACCTTCCAGGACATGGACGCAAGAAGGAATGCGACTCCAGGTTGATCAGATGAATACTGTTGATCGTAAAGAAAGAGCCAAAGAAACAATCCCAAAACTTCCAGGCTGAACTCAGAGGTCAATGCATGTCACTTTGTGAATACACCACCCATCACATTTTTAATTCTAAAGAGCTTCATGGAAGAAGACCCAGAAGGTCTCCAGGGTTGGCAGAAAACTAAATTAAACCCCAGACAAAAACCAGTGTTCCTTGGAAACATTTTTTGAACTGAAAAACAGTTAAATCATTCTTATTTTTATTATTATCACTATTGTTGTTATCATCAGTATCATCAGGATTCTGGGGGCCCTGCTGTTTTCCCTCTACATGCTGCCTTTGGGTCAAATTATTAATCAGTTCAACATTTCTTTTCACTGCTATGCCGACGATACACAGCTTTACATCACGACTGGAGCATCATCATCATCCCCATTGTCATCTCCATCTTCACTCACTGCCCTCTCTACCTGCCTGGAGGAAATAAGGGCATGGATGAATCAGAACTTTCTTCAATTAAACTGCTCCAAGACTGAGGCCATACTGATTGGCACCCCTCACCAGGTACAAACATCTACTATAACAACAATTTCCTTTTCTGGACAAGACATCCCCCTCTCCACCTCTGTTACAAATCTTGGAATAAAAATGGATCTTACATTTGAAAATCACATTAAGCTTCTGTTTAAAACCTGCTTCTTCCATCTTCGAAACATCTCCAGACTTCGCCCATCTCTGACTTTTTCTGATGCTGAGAAGCTCGTCCATGCTTTTGTCTCCTCCAGGCTCGACTACTGCAACTCCCTGTTTATTGGAATCTCTGGCAATAACCTTCAGAAGCTTCAATACATTCAAAACAGTGCAGCAAGGATCTTGTTGAGAGTTCGTAAATTTGAACATATTACGCCCATTCTCCATAACCTTCATTGGCTTCCTGTCACCTACAGAATTCAGTACAAAACTGCTCTCATTACACATCAATGCTTACATGGAACTTCACCTGACTAAAGGACATTCTTGCACCATATTCATCCACCTGGGGCCTCATGTATCAACCGTGCGTGCGCACAAAAACCTTGCGTACGGCACCATCCACGCAAAACCCCGTATGTATCAAAACTGAACTGAACGTGAATATGTGCGCATCCAAGTACATTTCCACGCCAGCTCCCCTGTTGGCGTACGCACGTTTCTGTGGTTCTTGTTCCTTTGGCGACACTTACAGGTGATTCAGAGAAACTGAAGCCCCACAGTCTGTGGTTGACTTTAAGAGCGGCTTGAAGACCTTTCTATTCAACCGAGCTTACTCTACTCCTCATGATTCTACTTTTGATCTTAGCTGATACTGTTGTTGATTTTAATTGTTTTATTATTTGTTTTATTGACATTCAATTATGTTGCACCTTGTAGCACTTTGAGATTTACATTAATGAAAAGTGCGTTATAAATTGAATTCATTATTATTATTATTATTATTATTATTATTATTATTATTATTAACTGTTCATGATGTGAAAATGATTAATATTCCCACCAAACACACATGATAACAATTATTACATCCACATGGACGCAAATAAAGGACGCGCAAAGTTGTGCAACAAATACATTTAACAGGAACGGATTCAGCCTTACTGGAGGATATAATAAATATTGTAACACGCAGAGCATTTATTTATAAACAGATATAATTTTCTGATCTATGATATGGCTTATCAGCCGTTCTCAGAAATAATCATTTTTCAGTTTGGCACTGCTGCGCTCTGGAGCAACACAGGAGCCGTGCATCACGCGTGCACATGCAGAAGCAGCGATCAAACTGTTCCCGAGCTATGAGGGAGCTGCAGGCCGATCAGGGCTGTCCAGTCCACACAAAGCCTGATCATATCAATGGAATGTCTCATCCATATGATTCCAAAGGCTGAGTGGTCGCGCTTTGGAGCGCGCGCGCACCCACGCCGGTGTTACACGGCAGTGGAGGTGTTTAATAATCTGCGTTTATTGTAGATTTCTCCAAAATGACACGTGAAAGTACACCATATATAACTTGTAGGAGAGTAAAGGCTTCACAGACAAACAGATTGCGCACAATGTGGCGCGCGCAGCGTTTGGAGACTCCAACATCACGTCATGTCATGAAAACTCTCCACTGAGACGCAGAGACCCGTTTCTTCATATCATCTATTAAATAAACAAAGATCTATGTTCTACCAAACATCTAAGTTCCTCTGTGTTTACAGTAATTATGGTAATAAACCCGTGCGCAAAGTTAATATTTTCACTCAGAATGAATGGATGAGCTGGCGCACCAAAGCAGGGTGCGCGCACACACAAATACCGACACACAATCACTCGTTCTTTGCGTGATGAACACATTTTATTACTATTCTTACTTAGGATTTTTTCCTCACTCATATTATATTAAATTCATTATTTTCCTGAATCTAGAAATGATTTCTGATCGCGCAGGGATCAAACAAACATGTCCTTCACACATGCAGGAAGTAATTTGCATCTGTTTAACATATGTAAATGAAGGCGTGTCAGGGGAGGTGTCTCACGTGCGCTCAGTTCCACGTTGGTTGTGATGTACAAAAGGAATGTGCGTGGATTCCGGTGTACGCACAGTTTGATACATCTGGATTTTTTTGTGCGTACACACTTTTCTGGATTTGACCGTACGTCACTTTTCAGTAGGAAATCCACGCAAGTCTTTGTACATGAGGCCCCTGGTCTCTACGATCACAGAACAGTAATCTCCTTCACATTCCACAAACCAAATTAAGGACCATGGGAGATCGGGCATTCTGTGTTGCTGCCCCCCGCCTATGGAACTCCCTCCCTGACTACCTGAGAGCTCCACAGTCACTGGTTGTCTTTAAACAAAGCTTAAAGACCTTTCTTTTTAAGCAAGCCTACTCTGCCTCCACATGATTTTATCTTTGATCTTAGTTGATATTATCATTGTTTTTAATTGATTTTATTATTGATTTTTGTTGTTTTATCATTGATTTTTGTTGCACTTTGTAGCACTTTGAGATTTTCGTTAATGAAAAGTGCGTTATAAATTGAATTCATTATTATTATTATTATTATTATTATTATTATTATTATTATAATTATTATTATATTATCATTATTATTATCATTATTAATATCATCATTTTTTATTATTATTA
>JBBPBX010045684.1:0-26915 GCA_038048925.1 Garcialebias charrua | reverse complement strand
AGGTGGCTCGGGCATCTGGTTAGGATGCCTCCTGGACGCCTCCCTGGTGAGGTGTTCCGGGCATGTCCCACCGGGAGGAGACCCAGAGGAAGACCCAGGACACGCTGGAGGGACTATGTTTCTCGGCTGGCCTGGGAACGCCTTGGGATTCCCCCGGAGGAGCTGCTCCAAGTGGCTGGGGAGAGGGAAGTCTGGGCCTCCCTACTTAGGCTGCTACCCCCGCGACCCGACCCCGGATAAGCGGAAGAAGATGGATGGATGGATAACTCTATATTTGATCCTGGTGATCGATATACTGTACACAACTTATTATTATGTTTTTATCATTCTTGTTTATTATTTCTATTGTTATTATTTCCATAATATTGTCAACAAATATCGAAATTTCACTAATTAATTTACATTTTATTTCATTATTAACAAATATAGCCACTCCACTACCCCTTTTATTGTTTCTGTTTATATGATATAATTCATATCCTTTGATTTAAACATTATTTGTGTTTTCATTATTTAGCCATGTCTCTGACAGTGCTATTAAAGTATAAAAAAATCACTTAAAAACTTACAAAAAAAAGGGTTAACTTTAGTTGTTAATGCTAAAGATTTAGGTGAAGATTGATGGGTAGCACTTGAATGTGTTGTTAATGACCCTCAGCTATAAACAACACCACGTGATTCACATTGACTTCAAGAGTCAGTTTGTTGTTGGTGTATGTACAATGATCACTTTTTGCAAGTTTCATAAAAAATTGTCCAGCAATTCCTGAGACATAGTCACACAAACACAAATGCAGATGCACCCACACACACAAGATACAAGCAGAAACATTGGACGCTTTGTCCCTTTGCTGACGGACAATAAAAAAATGATAACATGTAAACAGTAAAGCGAAAAGTGTTGCACTAAAAGAAAATTATGATTAAATACCAATTTTTCCTATTTCTGTTAAAGTTTTTTCAAACTGATGATGGAGTAATCAAAAAACAGTCTGAAAAACACAAAAGTGAAAGATTCAATCATTATAAGACTTTGATGTTTAGGTTGGCATTGTCCTTGGAGTTTGTCAGTTTGAAGGAACCTGATCATGCTGCACACATTAAGATCAACACTCTTGCGTGCAAACTCTCTTGGACGAACACAATCAGTAACGTGACAAAGGCCTTGAATTAATGCAGCCCTGGAAAGATGGCTGAACATAAAATGAGATAAAAAGTTTTGTAAGATTGAATACTGTAAAGCACTTCAGGCAAACAAAAAAAAACAGATACAGTAGTTGTATTTTTAAAACACCTCCATGCTGTATACCAGAAGTACCCAAAGTTGGCCAGCCAGGCCATTTGATTTGGCCTGCCAGGAGTTGCCCTAGTTATGTTTACATTTCCTACCGTCCTATGTACAGTATAATTACTGTATTTTCATTCACAGTCATTTCCACCCAATGGGCCTCATGCACGAACATGTTCGTATTTTTATCCTAAATTTCTCTTACTTTTGTTCGTACGAAGCATTCGTACGAACATGCCACGTCAGATTCAACAAACTCTTCTATCCTCAGGAAAAGTGTGTAAATGAGCTGCGTAAGTATGATGAATTCCACCTGTTCTATCCACCTGCGCGTGCACGCGGAGAGGTTATTTACATAATTCCCACCCCTCAAAACACCATATAAGGCTACGTTTCCTGCCTCTGACAGCAGGACGTGTTTGTTCATAAAATGACAGCGAAGAGTAAAAAGATTAACTTTACGGGTGTGGAGATTGAAGTTCTGCTCTCCGAGATCGAGAAAAGAAAATCTGTCCTTATTAGCAGCGTCACTCATGGGATTAAAGGACCAGCTAAAGCCATAGAATGTTTGTTTATAATAAATGTGGACCTTAAAATATACACACGTCCTGGTGGCGCAACTGGGAACGCATTGCGCTGTTAGGTGCTCCCTAACCTTATCTAGACCTCGTGGGTTCGATTCCCACAAGGTATGACTATTTATTTTTCCTTCTTTCTTTAGATCATTTATTCATTCCAGATTAAAAAGATTTTATGCTTTATTTCTTGTTGTATTGTAAATAGTTTTCTTGTGTTTTTTAAATCTGGAATGAATTAAAAGCAGAAAAAAAAAAGTTGTCCCATGTGGGAATTGAACCCATAAGGTTCGGAACAGAGGCAATGCTCATCTCATTGAGCTATCGGAACTCTATGACTGCAACAGTAGGAGAAAGTCTGCGTTACCAAGACAAATTAAACTTAATTAATTCATAATTTAAGTTGGTTTTAGTTTGAGATCTTCATATTAATATTGTAGTGTTAAAAAACGGCATTGATAACAAATTGATTTTAATTTAAATATTTTAATCCGTTAGTCATTACATCCATCCATCCATCCATCTTCTTCCGCTTATCCGGGGTCGGGTCGCGGGGGTAGCAGCCTAAGTAGGGAGGCCCAGACTTCCCTCTCCCCAGCCACTTGGAGCAGCTCCTCCGGGGGAATCCCAAGGCGTTCCCAGGCCAGCCGAGAAACATAGTCCCTCCAGCGTGTCCTGGGTCTTCCTCTGGGTCTCCTCCCGGTGGGACATGCCCGGAACACCTCACCAGGGAGGCGTCCAGGAGGCATCCTAACCAGATGCCCGAGCCACCTCAACTGGCTCCTCTCGATGTGGAGAAGCAGCGGCTCTACTCCGAGTCCCTCCCGGATGACTGAGCTTCTCACCCTATCTCTAAGGGAGAGTCCAGCCACCCTGCGGAGAAAACTCATTTCAGCCGCTTGTATCCGAGATCTTGTTCTTTCGGTCATAACCCAAAGCTCATGACCATAGATGAGGGTGGGAACGTAGATCGATCGATAAATTGAGAGCTTTGCCTTTTGACTCAGCTCTCTCTTCACCACGACAGACCGGTACAGCGCCCGCTTCACTGCGGACGCTGCACCTATCCGCCTATCGATCTCATGCTCCAGTTTTCCATCATTCGTGAACAAGATCCCGAGATACTTAAACTCCTCCACTTGGGGCAGGACCTCCTCCCCGACCCGGAGAGGGCATGCTACCCTTTTCCGGCTCAAGACCATGGCCTCGGATTTGGAGGAACTGATCCTCATCCCGGCCGCATCACACTCGGCTGCAAACCGCTCCAGTGAAAGTTGTAAATCACGAACTGATGAAGCCAGTAGGACCACATCATCTGCAAAAAACAGAGAAGCGATTCTAAGGTCACCAAAACGGATCCTCTCAACACCTTGGCTGCGCCTAGAAATTCTGTCCATAAAAGTTATGAACAGAATCGGTGACAAAGGGCAACCTTGGCGGAGTCCAACTCTCACCGGAAACGAGCCTGACTTACTGCCGGCAATGCGGACCAAGCTCTGACACCGGTCGTACAGGGACCTAACAGCCCTTATCAAAGGGCCTGGTACCCCATACTCCCGGAGTACCCCCCACAGAACCCCCCGAGGGACGCGGTCGAATGCCTTCTCCAAGTCCACAAAGCACATGTAAACTGGTTGGGCAAACTCCCACGCACCCTCCAGGACCCTGCTGAGGGTGTAGAGCTGGTCCAGTGTTCCACGACCAGGACGAAAACCACACTGCTCCTCCTGAATCCGAGGTTCGACTATCCGACGGACCCTCCTCTCCAGAACCCCTGAATAGACCTTACCAGGGAGGCTTAAGAGTGTGATCCCCCTATAGTTGGAACACACCCTACGGTCCCCCTTTTTAAATAGGGGAACCACCACCCCAGTCTGCCAATCCAAGGGAACTGCCCCCGATGTCCACGCGATATTGCAGAGTCGCGTAAGCCAACACAACCCTACAACATCCAGAGCCCTAAGGAACTCCGGGCGAATCTCATCCACCCCCGGAGCCTTGCCACCGCGGAGCTTTTTAACCACCTCGGCGACCTCAGCACCAGAGATCGGAGAACCCGACCCAAAGTCCCCAGGCTCTGCTTCCTCAGTGGAAGACGTGCCAGTAGGATTGAGGAGGTCTTCGAAGTATTCCGCCCACCGACTCACAACATCCCGAGTTGAGGGGGGATGCCGGTCAGACCTGGCAGACCCAAACGTATTGTGAGGGTCTGCTGGGAACGTCTGGCAGAGTCTCCCGTAAGACGGAGCTTTAACTCCCACCTCCGGGAGAGCTTTGAACACGTTCCGAGGGAGGCGGGGGACATGGAGTCCGAGTGGGCCGTGTTCCGCGCCTCTATTGTCGAGGCAGCTTATCGGAGCTGTGGCCGCAAGGTTGTTGGTGCCTGTCGTGGTGGCAACCCTCGAACCCGGTGGTGGACACCGGCAGTGAGGGATGCTGTCAGGCTGAAGAAGGAGTCCTATTGGGCCTTTTTGGCTTGTGGGACCCCGGAAGCAGCTGATAGGTACCGGCAGTCCAAGCGGCATGCGGCTCGGGTGGTTGCTGAGGCAAAAACTCGGGCGTGGGAGGAGTTCGGAGAGGCCATGGAGAATGACTTCCGTACGGCTTCGAGGCGATTCTGGTCCACCATCCGGCGTCTCAGGGGGGGAAAGAGGTACGAGACCAACACCATTTATGGTGGGGGTGGCGTGCTGCTGACCTCAACTCGGGATGTTGTGAGTCGTTAGTCATTATTACATTTAAAATTATAATTCGACTTCGAAAAGAATAACCTATTGTCAAAAACAATTGTGGTGCTTGATTTTTTTAAACTCAGGATATTTTCTAAATAACGAAATATGAAGTTATTAGTGAAGAAATTCCATCTGGATAACAGCAGACTGTCTGCTCGTAAAATATACGACAGGTCCGGACCACACGTAAATTTTGTTCGTATCTGAAAAAAATCTTAGGATACGAAAACATTGTTGAATGCCACAAATGATCCTAAATCACTCGTACGCACACTTTAAGAACGAATCTGTGCGTACGAACGGTTTGTGCATGAGGCCCATTGTCTTTAATTTAGACCATGAAACTGGCTCAGTTATTATGTATGGGGCTAAAATGCATGTAGTCTTCACTAATGGTGCTTACATTATCTTTTAAATACAGTATCACTTATTAAGAATAAACAGGAAATACAACTGCAAGATATGTTTAGATTAAAGCACACAAAAAGATCTGCACACTTTATAAGAGCACAAATGTTCATACTTTATCAATTTATGAAATGTCCCATGAGCCTTTGCTACAGAGCAGACTGAGTTAAACTTTCTCCAAGTTTGCGAGCCTAAAAATAAAAGTTTGCAGACCACCACACTGGCTGACAGATCAACACCACCAACATGGAGTGACATCGTCTGTGGCACACAGACAAAAAACATCAAATAAAAAAACATGGGAGGAATGATATTATTTTTAGTACTGACATCAATGCTAAAGCAGTCTTCCTTACTTGCAATCAGTCTGTGCTATTCTAAAGAAGTACAAAAACCGTTGTCACTAAGAGAAGAAGCATCCAGCTTTTTCACAATACAAGGGTGTTGTCTGAAAGAATAAGACCACACATCTGTTGGCTAAACTCTGTTCTCAATGAGGCACACTTACATGGCCCTCGTCAGCCCAGGACAGCATGACACGGGCCAGCTTTGAGAATTCTGCACTAATTGCCAGACTGGGAGATAATTTCCAACTGGGGACTTTATTAAAGTCTGTCCAGACGTGGCGTTAATATGAACATTTCAAGTAAAATCTTTCTCCCAAATCAGCCTCTTACGAAACACTGACAAGTCGCATTGAGAATATATCTCGCCGGGACATTAAGGAGAATTTAAGGCTAAAGCTCTTGGCATGTGAAGACAGCATGGACATTTCAGACACTGCACAACTTCTGGTTTTTATTCGGGGAGTGAGTAAAAACATGGAAATAACGCAGGAGCTGTCTGGACTTGAGAGACCGTGCAAGACAACAAAATGTGAGGATTTGTTTGCAGCAGTTGAGCGAGGGCTGGATATGAATGGGTTGGGAGAAAATGATCAGGATAATGATGGATGGAGCACCTGCCATGGTTGGGAGGAAAGCAGCCGTCGCCATACTAGTTTCCCAGAAGGTTTCCCAATCAATATGGACGAAAGGTGGCACAATACCTGTGCATCCTTCTTCAAGAACATTTATGTGCCAAATGCCAAATCAACTGGCTTGGTGTAAGTGGTGCGTGACGTTATTGTGATTATAAACCGTATACGCTCAAAATCACTCTCACACAGACAGTTCAGGACCCTTATGGAGCAGGTTGATTCAGAGTACAAACATGTGCTTTACCACCAGGAGACAAGGTGGATGATCCCTGGGAAAGTTCTCAAAAGATTTTTGGAGCTGCGCCATGCCATCACAGTTTCTGACAAGGAAGAATGGTGACGCTCACGTCCCGTCAGATGACAAAATGGTTTTGCGATGTGACTTTTATGGTGGACATCACTGACAACATAACACAATCTACTGGCTAAGATGGACAAGTTTACTATATGGCTTTATGTATGTGAATGTTTCCGTACAGTGGCCCGAGATGACTTCTGTTGTGAATTGGCGCAATATAAATAAACTGAGTTGAACTGAACTGGCGTGCACAACATCCTGGATATTCAGCTTCAAGGAAAGGAACAGATCATCACTTTGACCACATAAAGACCTTCAGGTCACACAAACACACGCGCACACACATGCACACAAGCACACATTTAATCATAATAATGTCTATTACTGTGATTTATGTGAAAAATCCAGCACCTTTTTTACTGTGTTTTGGAGGGAACACGCTGTCCTTGTTACTTAAACTTGGTTGACAGGCAGGCATGCACATTTTTTCTCTTTTTAATGTTGCAGGTTCTTGTGCTGTAACAATGTTTATGATTTAATCAGGTGATAGTAGAGAGGACCGTTGGCAGCATGCATCTCACATGATAAAAGTGCAGTTACTGAGTTTGATATGTAGAATATGTAATTAGTAAGTGCACAAGTATAAGTGGACTTTAACTCTGTTGTGCAATTAAAATGTGTTGCTCTCATTTGGGGTGTATAAATACAAAAAGAAAAACTCTTCAAAGTACATAAAAACAATATTTATGTTGCAATATTTGTTACAGCTATTGTGTTGCTTGACGTCTTAACAACCTTTTCACTTCTTCTCAGGACGTCTTGCACACTTCCACAGTCTGAGAGAGGTCAAAACCAGTCAAGCAAAGACGGCCTGAACATTGCAGCACTTCTCAGGATCCTGGACTAGGAGTTTGGGCTGCTCTTTGAAGACTTTTGGAAAAGGGGAGGTGCCATGGAGGAATTTACATCTGTGAACAGAACCTGAACAAGTCCAGGCTCAGAAGCGCTCTGACCCACCCACACCTACAGGACCCTGTCAGTGCATCAGATGCAGCCTCATACTAATGGTACGTCCAGACCGAACGCGTTTTGAGCTGCAGGAGCGTCCAGTTTACATGCAAAGTCAACGGGGGACGCGCCTCCAGGGGTCAGGCGTCGCGTCACGTGCGTGTTGAGCGTTTTGGAAGTGGCATTTGAGCGTTTTCCGTGCACGTGAGCCTGCGGCAGCCTCCACAGCTCGACTTGAAAATGC
The DNA here is from genome assembly GCA_038048925.1 of Garcialebias charrua. Classification (NCBI taxonomy): domain Eukaryota; kingdom Metazoa; phylum Chordata; class Actinopteri; order Cyprinodontiformes; family Rivulidae; genus Garcialebias; species Garcialebias charrua. The sequence goes on along the minus strand of JBBPBX010045684.1, from coordinate 19,383 downwards.
CGAACATTTCGCCGTTCAACGCGTCTGTCAACCAATCAGGGAGAGTCGGGGAGGAGAGAGAGGGGAGTCAGCTATGTGACGCGGTAACGAGGGGACGGGTGTTGCGCCACTGTGTGACGTATTGTTTGTGAGACACGCGAATTGGTGTTCAAGTATGGAGGAGAAATAAAAAGGACCTTGCCTGGCGGAGTGCCAGTGAGGAAGTCGGGATATCGGGTAAGTTTTGAATTGTAAACTTTTCACGTTTAGCAGGTTAAGCTCTTCTAGCTCCTCCCCCCCGCCGCCGCAGCTTCTCGTTCCGGTCTGAACACCACTGGGTCCCGTGCGTCCAGCTTGAGGCGTTTCACGCTTTTTGGCCGCTCAAAAAGCGTTCGGTCTGGACGTAGCATAATGGTACATCCAGACCGAGCGCCTTTTCAACGGCAAAAAAGCTCGTCACGCACGCAAGTGGACGCACTGGACCCAGTGGTGTCCAGACCAGAACGCGAAGCTGCGGCGGCGTGGCGGCGGGGGGGGGGGAGGAGCTTACCGGTATACCGAGTTCCTCACTGCACTCCGCCAGGCAAGGAGCTTTTTATTTCTGTCTCTGTAGAGCAGACTTGACTGGTCGTGAAGGACTTGTCGCGAACACACAGCTACAATGAGTTTCTCTTCCATAGTACACGACTTTGCGGGTTTTTTCTGTGTCCCACAAACAATACGTCACATAGTTGCGCAATACCCGTCCCCTCGTTTCCGCGTCACATAGGGACTCTCCCCCTCTCTTCTCCCCCCGACTCTCCCTGATTGGTTGACACACGCGTTCACGAGTTTGAACGGCGAAATCTTCAGCATGATCAAGGCGTGCTTTGGAGGCTGACGCGGGTTCACGTGCACAGAAAAACACTTTCCAGCACGCTCAACACGCACGTGACGTGACGCCCGATGCCAAGACGCGCCTGGAGGCGCGTCCCCCATTGACTTTGCATGTAAACCGGACGCTCCTGAAGTTGAAAACGCGTTCGGTCTGGATGTACCATAAGAGACTGAAAAAAGCCAAAGACCAGCTTCATGTTTCTCACTAGTGCCATATGTTTGTTGCTGTGAAGTTGTGTTGCTGTTGGACATGCCCTTTTTGACATTTTTCACTACATATAATGGAAAGTTAGAAATTTGTTTTAATTTCCTCTAGACATCCATCCATCCATCCATCCATCTTCTTCCGCTTATCCGGGGTCGGGTCGCGGGGGTAGCAGCCTAAGTAGGGAGGCCCAGACTTCCCTCTCCCCAGCCACTTGGAGCAGCTCCTCCGGGGGAATCCCAAGGCGTTCCCAGGCCAGCCGAGAAACATAGTCCCTCCAGCGCGTCCTGGGTCTTCCTCTGGGTCTCCTCCCGGTGGGACATGCCCGGAACACCTCACCAGGGAGGCGTCCAGGAGGCATCCTAACCAGATGCCCGAGCCACCTCAACTGGCTCCTCTCGATGTGGAGAAGCAGCGGCTCTACTCCGAGTCCCTCCCGGATGACTGAGCTTCTCACCCTATCTCTAAGGGAGAGTCCAGACACCCTGCGGAGAAAACTCATTTCAGCCGCTTGTATCCGAGATCTTGTTCTTTCGGTCATAACCCAAAGCTCATGACCATAGATGAGGGTGGGAACGTAGATCGATCGGTAAATTGAGAGCTTTGCCTTTTGACTCAGCTCTCTCTTCACCACGACAGACCGGTACAGCGCCCGCTTCACTGCGGACGCTGCACCTATCCGCCTATCGATCTCACGCTCCAGTTTTCCCTCATTCGTGAACAAGATCCCGAGATACTTAAACTCCTCCACTTGGGGCAGGACCTCCTCCCCGACCCGGAGAGGGCATGCTACCCTTTTCCGGCTCAAGACCATGGCCTCAGACTTGGAGGAACTGATCCTCATCCCGGCTGCATCACACTCGGCTGCAAACCGCTCCAGTGAAAGTTGTAAATCACGAACTGACATTTTTGTTATATTTTGTGTTCTGTAATGTTCTTTATACAGAAAAGAATGTTAAATAACTGTATAAAAAATAAAAAGACTTTACTTAAAGAAGTATTTGCATTATTTTTTTGCATTTGGCTCGCAGCCCTCTGATAAGACTTTCATTTTGACCCTCTCACAGAAAACGTTTGGGCACCCACTACACTACCACCAGTGATATTTTTTAATTGATAGGTGTTGTGTATGATAAAAAATAAATTTTGATCAGATTAGTTGAAGTGAAACTATCATGTCTGACTTCTATCTTGCATGCCTTCTGTCTCAGAAAGTTGCATTTTAATAGTTTATTCACCAATGTTAACCTGAAGCTGTACATTTACTTAGGATTTATGTTATTTATTTACTCTGTGAGAGTGTTGATGTGTCTTTTAAAAACAGAACACAATAATCTGATGCTTTAGGCCCTAAGTTCTGTGGTAATATCACAGTATGGTGAATACATACTACAGAACCCTCTCTGTGGACTTAGGGCGAATGTGTTTACACAGGATAGAAATGTTCTACAGAGCAGATGTGTTTTATATTGGTATATGCTATTCTAATATTTACAAAATTTCCATACCAGTTATGTGATTTAAGAGCTTGTAAAATGCAGGTAGTCCTCGACTTACGACGGTCTTGAGTTATGACGTTTCGTGGTTAGGACATGCATCTCCATTAAAAAATATATATATATATTTTGAAAAAAATTATTTTAAAGCCGATTCACGCAGTTTCCGGCAGTTTCCAGTTTCCATTTTTACTAGCTGCGAAGGCTACAGCTGCCTGTACTCTCTAAAAAAGCTAAGTCTGGTCCTCTGGACATTCAAAAAACAAAACAAATCTTGTTGGAGCAAGCTGGACAGGCAGCAGCTGTGGAAATGTAGCTGTTTTATGGACGGCGGTTTTACAACGTAAACGAATGGAGAATCCAGAGGAGGGAGGGAGAAACGGAGGAAATGGCTTCACCAGCATTCCAGAGTAGGAAATTAACTCTTTTTTCACTTCATTATGGTTCTGAAATGTATGTGTTTTTTGATAATTATGTAGGGTACTGTGTACTAGGCTAAGTGCTTGGTAAAATACAGTACTGTACGTATAAGGTGCAGTTTGGACGTATGTTCCGAGTTACGTCGAATTTCGATTTACGACCGAGCATAGGAACGGAACTCCGTCTTTTTCATGCCAGTTTTAAACTAAGATCATGTCTTGAGAAATTATATAATTACTTATTACCATTTTGCTCAAACACTGAAATAAAACGGGCAATGTCATGAGAAATGAAACATTGGCTGTATGTGTTAGTGCTCAGAGTATGTGCCACTCAGTTTTAGTGTAAGGCTTAGCTCATTATTTGTTAAATTGACTGAGCTGAAGAATTTTTGTGTTGACTAAGCTTGATTAGATTTGCAATCAGATTGACTCCAAAAGTTAATTATGTACACACAATGGCTAGTTTTTAAGAGTTTCCATACGATGCGAATAGTGGTTCATGAAATATTTCACTAACATGATTGACAACACATAAAACTGTAGCCACAGGAAAAAACTCTGTCAATAGTTCCTACTAAACATTAATAATTGTGTTTGTGTCTGATTAATCTAATTAAGAAAGTCTACCAATTAATTGGGAGAGCCAGTGGACTGGGGCAAGTCTGACCCATCTGTCCATTTCTTCTTTGTTCCAAACCAACCAGACACCTGATGAGGAGACACTCTCCCTTTACTATATGTATAGCTGTCCATGCAAATGTGTGTGTGTCTGTATGTAACTGTTAACAGCTAAAACATTCATACAACAATGCAAAGATGCAATGCTTTGAGTAAAGCTAAAATGAGCCCCAAAAAACAAAGAAACTGTGTCTCTATAATTCAATCAAATGGTGGGGTAAACGCTGAGAAAGGACCTCCCATGTGTCTAAGGATTTCTGTAGCAGAGATATTTGAAACCACAGAATGAATCACATGACTTGTATGTAATCCTGTTGAGGACTTTCACCGAGTGAAAATGGAAATTCATCTAATGACTCATCATTCAAAGGAGAAACATGCACAGAGACATTAGACATAGGCATACTCTGCCTGCAGAGAACACAAAGAACAAATCACAAGAACAAATTAGTCTACAACACTTGGCGGATGGTTACACGGAGCAGGAAGAACTTAACTACTTAAATAAAACAGTTCTTGTAATGACATGAAGTGTATTTTATGGAAAAATATATAAATGCTGATTTACTTTACTTAACTTTGCTGAAAGCAGCACCTGAACAACTGAAACTAAGATGATGAGCTGAAAGCATCAAGTTAAAAGATCAAAACAAGTTTCAATGAAGAAAAAAAGCTCTGGAAGGAAGAGAGGAAATCTCAATATATTTCTAAAAGAAAATATTTACAACAAACAAAGAGATTTTGAAAATTATAAAATTATAAAAACCTAAAGTTAAAACACCCTTCTCTTGCATGAGATTATTTTTTTTCCATATAGGAACGGCTAAGACAGCAAAAAAAAAAAATGCAGAAACAGATTGCAAAAAAATACAAAACTAAAACAAGAAAACATGTGTGCCGACTCAGCATTCACACTAGCACATGTTCACCTTGACTACTCTGATTTGTCTGTTTTATCCCCTTTTTTTTTTGCACACTGAAAAAATTATAAATGACAGAGAAACAAATCAAATCTAACCTAAATAAACAACAGGGTGAAATTAGCAGTTATTTTATTTAGAGGTGGAAATGGGGTCAAATTTACCTAAGTAATATTAATCAGCATCCTTTTCTGGCAAATAGATTTTTATACAACAGTCAACGATAATGGTTTTTATCAGTTGACTCACTCTGACTATAGCACTTTGCTGATTTTAATAGTTGAGCTAAACAAGTTGCAAGATTATCGAGTAAATTTCAGAACAAACTGTTTTTAAATCTCCTATATACAATATGTTACGGAGCCCCTAAAGGGACATGGGGAGAAAATAAAAACTAATAATCCTGAGAAACTAAGTCGGGATCCTGAGAAACTTTCTCGGGATCCTGAGGAACTAAGTCGGGATCCCGACTTAAAGTTGCTTGAAGCTGATCGATGTCCGTTGTGTTTCAATGATTTACAATTGATGTTCTTACTGAGGAAGCTCAGTTGGCTTGTGTTGTGTGGTGCTGCCATATTCCAGAAATTTTTGCTATGGTTGTGGAGCGTTTATGAGCTGTAAAGAGTCTGTGAAGTTGTGTTCTGCTGTGCTAAGCTAATGTAAAAGATACGTGTCAATCACGTCTGTTTATGAGCTGTGATTGGATGAAACAAGAAGCTGGATGAAACGAGAGCTGTGATTTGTCAGTTACACAGTCGTATCTGTAAGGCGAGCGCTGATTCGCCGAAAGTGGTGACGCAAGTCGTTGCGACCAGGCCACTTTTGACGTCATTTCCAGGCGTTGCATTGTGTCGAAGTACAATTTAAACCCGCAAGAAAAACTGAGATTTTTGTAAAGTTTAGAAAACTTAATAAAAGCCGTCTAAACTGTCTAACCACATCGATTTGTCTCTTAAAAGAACGCGATTCAAGCGGTTATCACATCCCGACTAAAAACTAATTGTAAAATGTTGATTTTCACCGAATTGTTAGATGCTACACGCAAGCTAACATTTAGTTTCTCAGGATCCCGAGAAACTTTCTCGGGATCCTGAGAAATTAAGTCGGGATCCCGAGAAACTAAGTCGGGATCCTGACTTAGTTTCTCAGGAATCTGTTTGTTTTTTTTCTCTCCCCATGAACAGCCTGAGTGACATCACACGCAGTAACATCCAAGCTGTAATGCTTTGCAAACATGTTCATTGAGCTCCAGTTCGCAGCAGCGCAAATGTCTGTGACTGGTACACCCTTGAACAGTGACCATGAGGTGGCCAAGCCTCGAGTAGAGTGGGCACGCACTCCAGAGGGCACCTGTTGACCTTTGCTACTGTATGCCCTTTTAATGGCCTCAGTCACCCAGTGTGAGAGGTGCTGTTTTGATAGGGCCTTACCCGTAGCTGGTGCAGCAAAGCACACAAACAGTTGATTTGTTTTTCTCCATTCGGCTGTTCTCTGCATGTAAGTGCTTAAAGCTCTCACGGGGCAGAGAGCCTTCAGCCTTTCCTGTTCCTGAGTAAGGATAGGAGCAGGTGAAAAAAAGAGTCCAAAGTCCAGACTTCTGGGGTTTAAAGTCAAAACTTTGGGAATATATGCGGGATTAGGCCTTAGTGTGACCTTTGACCCGTCATGGGCGAACCTGGTGCACATTGGATGTACGGACAAAGCGTGGAGGTTACCCACACGTTTTGCCAAGCAAAGAGCCAGGAGAAGAGCGGTCTTGTAAGATAATAAATCTATCTTAATGTCGCTCAGTGGTTCGAATGGGGGATCACAGAGAGCCCCCAAGACCATGCTAAGATCCCATCCAGGGGTCAAAATCCTGCTGGGGGGCCTCCTCCTTAGCACGTCCCTCATAAATCTTATTATGAGCGGATGCGCGCCAGGTGTCCTGCTTCCCCAGCCCTCGTGACAAGCTGAAATTGCAGATAGGAACACCTTAATCGTTGAGAAAGAGAGACCTTTCTCCAGCAAGTCCTGAAGAAAGGTGAGGAGCTGGGTCAAGTCACATGAATAAGAATTAATATTTCTTTCAGTGCACCAAGCTTCAAAAATATGCCAGTTCCGTGCGTAGAAAGACTGTGTTGACACAGCACGTGCATTTTGAATTGTTTTTACTACATTCTCTGGCAGGCCTGAAGCCATCAGTCTGTTCTTCTCTGCCACCAGGCTAAAATTAGCCGTAGTTCTCAGCCTAATTTGCGAAACTGTTCCTTCTGGTGACGTAGAAGGTCCCTGGAGAGGAGTAGGTGGTGGAACCAGCTCTCCCTCAGAAACCCTAATTTCAGTGGTCCTTTGAAGGTCAACCAGGTTAGGAAGAGGACCTTCCCTCAGACGTACCTTCATACTACTCTGACCGAGAGTGCTTGGAGGCAGAGACAATCTGTTGTCATTATTAGATAAAAGCTGAACAGAGTGTCTATTTTTCCTCTTTTCATTGAGGGTCATAGGTCGGGGGAATGCACGTTTTGTAAACAAGCAGATCTCCTCACTCCAGCCCGTTTCCTGTTTGGGTCAGCACAGTGAGCGCGGTCACACGCTGCAGAATCACTGTTTGAGCATGACGCGTCGCCCATTGAAAACAAAGGGACAGCTTCAGCATTAGAATGAATGTGTGACACTGGTGTTGGCCTGCGAGCTTCTGCCGCGGCCCCCCTATCCCTTACTGGTGTCCGATGAATGAGTGGCCAGGAAGGTGGGTTATCAGATTCTGTCTGCGCGCACTCCTGGAGCGCGGACGTGTCACGGGTTTGGTTGATTTGTGTATTCCCGGCTCTGTGGTTTAGAACGGAGCGGGGGATGGAACACGTGACACCCCTCACCTGCCTCTGTGAGGAGTCACGGGTCTGTTCGCAGTCACCTCTGTGCTTGTCTGTTGCAGACAAAACAGAGGCACCCTACTGGGGTTTATCAATTAGGCTAACACCCCGTGAGCCGTGATAGAGGGGGGGAAGGTGGCCCCCGTCCTTTATGTCGGCTGGGAGAACAGAGGGGACTGTTCTGCTGATGTTACTGTGTTTGTTATTGTTGTTGTTTTTTGTTGTTTTTTTTAGTCAAGAAAACAGAGTCTGTTTTTTGAACTTTATTAGGGCTTATGTGTAACGACATATTTGACTTTATGTTCCTCACAGCAGAAAGTGTGTTTAAAACAGAATCACCAGCTTTTTGTACCATGCTACAAACAAAGTCTGGACGTGAAAAGATCATTTCCCGTACCGCGTGGGCGGGTGATTGTGTAAAGTTATGAAGCGGTCCTGGTTCATCAGGCACGCTTCTGTTTGGTGTCCCGATTCGCAGAGGAGGTTCTATACTGGTCCGCCTGGCGGGGAACAAATCTGTTCTTACTCCAGGCGTGTTCGGTCCGAGGTGGAGGCGGCGGTGGTCTCTGCCGTTGCTCGACCTCGTACGCCGGCCGCTTTTGCGATGGGGCACGTGTAGCTGAATGGTGTCAAGGCTGGGGTGCTCTGCAACCAGCTGACTCCCTGGGGGGGGGTGAAGGTTCTCCTGGGGATGCCTACCCGGAGAGCTTCAGTCTGTTTGCGCTTCTGGTCCAGCTTGGTCTGAATTCGATCGAGCGCTTTTCCAAAAAGCCCCGTCGGTTCTATTGAATGGTGGAGAAAAGGAATTTTCTGTCCCTCCGGGAGGTCAGTCAGAGTCATCCACCGATGGCGTATTGCGATGACCACTTCAGCCATTCCTCTGCCCTGAGCAACAGCTGCTGTCCCCATCATGCGGAGCACAAAGTCTGTTGCCCTGCGGGCTTCATCCAGCAGCTCGGCAGTAGCTTGCTTGTCTGACGTTACTTGGAGCTCCTGTAGTTTTTCAGCGAGGTAGGCCTGCATCATTGCGGACGCGTTCATCGCGCGTGCTACGAGGCCCTGAGCCCTGTAGCATTTCTCGAGCAGAGAAGCCGAGGCTCGACAGGCTTTGCTGGGGAGAGTTGGTTTTGTCCCGGATGACTTGGGAGCCAGATGAGACGCCAACATGTCCTCAATTTGAGGCACGTTGGCTATTCCCGCTTCATCCATCCCGTCCACGTCGAGAAACTGTGAGAGCGGCAACAGCATGGGCGCCCTGGGCTGAGACCAGGTGCGAGTCAGCTCTGTGAGGAAGTCCGGGAAGACGGGCATCCTTTGCCTCGTGGCGGCCTGCTGCTTTGAATAAAAATAATTTCCTGCCAACCTCGTGACTTGTTGACGAGGTGGAGGCTCCGGCCATGGGATCTGCAGCACGTCCGCTGCTCTGTGACACAAGTCGAACAGAGCAGGGATGGAAAAGTCTGTCTGGGAGCACAGGTACCGGGGTGCGGGAGAGGTCTTCTCCCTGTTCCCCGTACCCGACGTCGGCCTCGTCCGCAGAGAATTCACCTGAGGCTGAAATCGAGATCTCGTCCTTGTTCATCATGCCTCAAGTGTCAAACTCGACAGTTAAGTCCACCATGGGAGCCAGCACATCTGGGCTGTTGCCCCATTCAACTCGGGTGCTGTCATCTAAAGCCATGCTCTCAAGCTCCGGCGTGGGAGTCAGAGGCTCAGTGGTGTCCGGGTCTGCCGACGCCGTAGCAGCCCCCATAGCCTTGGCGACGAAGTCCGCCCGGTGCCTCCTCTCCGCCTCCAGCATCTGGATGCAGTGTGGGCAAGATTTGGGTGCTTCCAGTGCCATGTTCGCGTGCAACATCCCCAAGCAGACGGGACAGGCCTCATGGGTGTCCGTCGCTGAGAGGGAAAAACCGCATCCGCTGGGGCAGGCACACGAGGTCGGACTCGCCGTCCTGCTGGTCTTTTTTGGAAGTCTTGTCTTTCACTTTCCTTTCTCCAGAGGCATGTCTGAGATAAGACGAGTGAGTCCTTCCAAGATCCTTTTTCTTCTAATTTGAGACGTCTCCTCCGTCGCGTCGCTTTCGCTGGCTAGCCTTGCTACGAGTTAGCAGAGGTAGCAGTGTGACGCAGTTAGCGCCGTCGAGCGAAGCAGTCTGCGGAAAGAGGAGAAGAAAAAACTTTGAGGTTAAGGAAAAATGTGCCGGACTAGCTTTCGCTAGCCCAGCAGTACGCAGGAATAATTCTCTGTACGCTCTGTGTAGGGAGCAAGCTCACCTCTGGTCGAGCGATGAAGCAACAGAGAAGTCCCGCGAAGAGAGTTCAGGTTTAAGCGAGGTGAAGGGCAATAAGAGATCGATGGATGGGCGTCAGCGGCTTAAGTACCCAGAGGGAGGGGCCTCTTGCGCGACGCTGACGCCCCTGCCGTAAAGGTGTGATTGTATTCCTTCAGGTAAAACTGTGCGGGCACAATTTCCCATAGTGATATGTTGCACCGAGTGACAAGACTGATAAGGGAACGCACCCTGTCAAAATAAGAGAGTTCTTGGATCTTGTTCTGGCAAGATCCAGTTCAAATTAAGAACTTGTTGTAGCACAGAAAGCAGTACAGTATGTTATAGTCCAACGCCATTGTTGTTGATAGAAATATGCCACTAGTCCGAAAATATGTGAAATATACATCTGTTGAGCGCATGTGCTTTAACACCTCTGCGGGACTCTTACACCTCTGAATGAACAGCCAAACTGCAGAAAGGTGCGGTTTCACTCAAAATATGCACAGTGGCCTCTAACTTTTAAAGTCAACCTAATTATAGATGGCTGCCAATGGCAAACTGTAGCAAAAAGAAAAAAAATGGCTAACAGTTAGCTTTTATTTTGTCAATATACACTGATACAGCAGCTGTGAGCTTAACCTTGGTATGAGTTCACATTCAGTGAACAACAATTTCATTAAAAAAATACATATTTTTTATTTTTAAATTGTGATTTAGCAAGGCAAGTGGAATCTATTGTCCACAGTGTTAAGAGCCATTGCTAAATAAAATAAAATAAACATTTATCTTTGGAGCATCTAGAGTCAAGTGCAATAAATGAGTTAGCAGCTGCAGCTATTTTTAAAGTATCTTAGCCTTTTTAAATATACTTTTTTTAACTTGCAAAAATGTGTGTAAGTATAAAAACAATGTGCTGTTGTAGCTTCTCAGTCACCCAGGACATGATAAATAAATAAAAAAGAAAAAGAAAAAAGAAAACTACCAGTACTAGACTTCTATTCTGTAGTTGAAGACATTTAAACAATTGGATTGATGAAACATGAACACCTGAGAAACAGGATAGAATACTGCCCACATGTTACTGAAAGAGTAATACTTAGGAACTCAAGTTGTTTTCCTTTATGTAACAGATAACTTTTTGTCTGTCTGGAAAAAAAAATAATGTGAGTCAGTTAAATGTGTTGATGTTAATGAAGCTTTGTGTGTCCGTTTCAAAAGTGTGATAAGACAGCTGGATGGACTTCAGGAGACAGAAACCTGAAACAGGTAAAATACAAATGCACAAATACACAAGAAGAATATGCATCCATGTCAAGGTGTTTAAGAGTATGAAATAAAATGGAGCTCATATATGATCAGGCCAAATCCTGTCTAACACAAATCTTCCTTTGTTTTAGTTGTGATGTTTTCATAAATTAGTCAGACCCTGAGGGAGGAAGTTCTCTGAAGTACTTAAGGCTCTGTCTTCACAGTAATATACGTTGATTTGCTTGATTGCAAAATATGTGGCCTAACAAATCAACTAAATTATATTTGTTTGAGGCTTTAAAGCATCAAATTATCATTAGGAAACTTGCTGCAGATGGTGTTAACCTCACATATTCTCATCTTCTGTAGTTCATTTAGGTAAGAGGAAATTTTTCCTTTTTTTCATATTTCAATATAAAGTATATTTTTTCAGCCGTCAGTTTTATCTGGTACCTGCTAAGGATGGGTAGCATTAATTTTTAGCCTTCCGCAAATTATCCTCAGGTTTAGTTTTGGTTAAAAATAGAACAATGAGCACATCAACCTTCTAAGATCTGAGCAGTAATAAAGCAGGCTGCCAACCTTTGAGCTACAAACCCAATCTGAAGGTGTTCTTTCATGGCACTAAAAGGAAAACAGGTGGTTTTGGGTTTCCAGAGTCATCATCTTTGTGACACAGACTCTATCTCCACTTCTGCTTACGTTCCCTGGTTGTGACCCATTCCTCTGCTACATTTTTATTTTCATTTTTATTTTACTTTAACAGATTACTAAAATACCAGCTTTGGGGAATAATAAAGTAAAGTGCTATGTGTTGTCATCACTGTATGTTTCCATACAATGACAAAATTAGTTTTCTGTATTTAACCCATCACACCTGGGATACACACAGGTGGAGCAGTAGGCAAGAGGAGCAGTTAGGGATTGGGTGTCTTGCTCAGAGACACCACGGCATGTGGGCATGGCGGGGAGTTGAACCTGAGGCTTTCTGGTCCAAGTCAGCTGCCCTACATCTACCATCTCAGCCCCTTATAGCCTGCACAACTATCTCTTCTGCTGCTCTGTCATTCAAAGCCATGGTGGTAATTGCGATGATGTTGTACTGATAGATTTGGCTTGCATAATCCATAATTGTTTTATCATTAAATATATTTTTAAGCTTTTATATAAAGCTGTAAATTGTAGAGGTTATTAATATGTGTTTGAACATGGCAGTTTCTTTAGTTTCAGACTCACTGCAGTTTACTGTTCATGCTGCTGTTGTTTGGCGTATTGTTTTGTACTATTAGTGCTTAGCGTATTTCTTAGTTCATATCTGTTGCTGTGGATGATTGGCGGCCATCTTGGAGCTGCAGCAGGTGCCACTCTTACAATATCTTAGATCTTATTACTGTTTTTCTTTACATTTTATACTTTTGTTGGATGTAACTGGAATCCTGTGTACACAATTTTGTTCCACCACATGTACCACATGTGGTGCGAATGACAACTAAAGAAACTTTGACTTTGACTTTTGACTTTGAGTTTCTCCTCCTAAATACTGGGTGTTGTTACTGAGAAATAAATAAATAAATAAATAAATAAATAAATAAATAAATAAATAAATAAATAAATAAATAGCAGGAAATGTACTAGCATTCACCAGAACAAGAAGTACTGTGTGTGTGTGTGTGTTTGTCAGTTAATGTTCTGTAAAAATGGTTGAATAGGTGCATGTTCATTGAGGAACATTCTGTAGAATGGCATTATTTGCTCTCTGTGGGAGATTAAAAAGAAAAAAGCCAGGTGGTGAAAGTAAAACTGGCCAGCCACATAAATACAGTGGACAAAAGAAAAATTATGTGTTCAGACATTACCTGAACAGACAATGAGGACAAATGGGTGATAAAATTAACCAGCGAGTAGATAAATGAATGGAGGGATGAAGGGTAAGATGAAAAGCCAAAAGGAGAGAATGAGGAATATTGCCTCTTCCAAAAGAAACAGAGGCCCTGACTACGTAAAGTTTGCAAAATGCACCCAGACCATAGATCGTAAAATTTGTTGTCACTCTCAGAGTCTTTTTATTTTTTTTATTTTCTTGCAATAAATCATGATCTATACTCCCAACTAGAATTCAGTTAAAAGCTAAAATAGAAAAGTGATCATTGTTTATTTGACCAGTAAATGGGTGACAATACAAATGGGAGATGCTGTCATGCTGTCATTAACATCTGCATCAGATATATGTGCCATATAGAAGAGATGGAAATATTTAGTGAATGAAACAAAGGTAAGATAGACAAAATGCACATATGTAAAAATAAATAGTAGCATTACTTTGTCATTCTTTGCTCGGCTTGATTTTGATTCCACACAAGGAATTCAGGGTCGTACCTATCAAGGGGGGACAGGCAGAGAGAAACAAAAGAGGTATACGTTGGCTGTCTGGCAACAAATTGTTCAATAGTTGTAATATTTGTGGTAATTAGTAAGTAGAAATCAATGTGGTCACTAGACTCATCTTTCTCTCTCAATATTTGGTAATCAGGCAATGGGTGGCAGAGGTGGGCTTGGTGGAAAAACATGCACACAGAGTGAGTGGCAAGAAAATGGTTAGTTTGTCAAGTAAAGAGAGGGTCTTAGAACAAAGAAACGTGCAATTTTAGCCAAACGGAGGTGTATAAACATAGCAGAACAACTGTTGTGACCCGTTAAGTCAACATAACAGTTAAATTATATCACAAATACCAAAATCATCCATGTGTGCTGGAGAATTTTGTGATTTGTTTCAATTCAGCTGATTTTAGACAAATAACTTTACTGGAAAAAATGTAGGAGTGCAAGCAAAGTATCAAAATACTAATAATTTTAAGCATGTTCGGCAGTTCGGAGCGTCACATAAAATTTACAGACTATTTAGAAAATAACTGACAAAATAATTTAGGCCTTTTTGAATAGAATTTATTGGCACAAAGAAAGATGATGCATAACGCCAGCTGTATCCTTTAAGATGGCCATAATGTCATAATAGACCATTATATTACTGTGCTTTTTAAACTCAGGGGACCCTCCCTTTAACGGAACAAGGACAAAAGCTTTTCAGAGAGCTGGAATGGTCAAAGCGCCAGTGTTGAGTGTGCATGTGGTGAGGTAAAATGCCATGCAAAGAAAGTCTGTTTCTTCAGTGTAGCAGGGCAGAAGTGTAGAAAATATATATATATATAAAAACATGTTCAAATAAATGAAACAAAATGATGCCGGAGCAAAAGAGTGAGCAAACAAACAATGTGAGAGCAATATGCACAGAGAAATAACCATTTGGACAATGAGTGAGGGAAAGAGCAATGACAATAAGAGACATCTGCTGTAAGACAGAGAAACCTTCGGGTTTCCAAATGGTGCAATACACAGTAATCACCAATTCAGCACACAATTACATTGTCATTAGAAACACTGAACCTGTGGAATATATACATGTACCTAACACCGGAGCAACAATGTAACAGAAATCAGTTACAGTCTAATCCGGTATATTTTGTGTTAGACAGCTTGTCTGGACAATCATTGGTTGGACCGACACTAATTTACAAGAGTTACTGTTTTAAACTTTGGTTTCAACTAGAACAAAAAAAGGCTTTCAGGCAGCTTTTATACTGTCACTGTCTGCATCTAACATGTTATTTATATCTCTTACGCTACACTCTAGCAGGCCCACAATGTCGCACTGAGATCTGCTTCCTAAAAGCAGAGTGTGTGCAGACTTCCCATGTCAAATGTATCTCGTGACTGTACAGATCGCAAGTGATGACCACTGACAGAGAAGCACTTCACTTCTACAAGTGAAAATGAGTTTAGAAATTAGACTTAGAGAAGTGTGCAGGCATTCAAACAATTGTGTGAGCAAGGCCCAAAACGGAGGAATTCAGAGTGGACAGTGAAGGATGTGACATGATGTGTGCCTCATACTAAAGGCCAGATTCAGCCATCTATTGGCTCTTTTCCAATAGAAATGGTACAGCACAGTTCAACTTGACTCGGCACGGTTCCAAGGCTTTTTCATTAGCAACAGTTCGTGGAACCAATCCCTTTCTCAGTACACATTTCTCTGGGGGTTCCAACCGGTCCGAACTGGCCCTAAAATGCGACGACAGAACACTGTCGGTCACTGATTAGTCAGGGGGTGGAGTCACTGGTTGTTTGAGAAATATGCTGGTGAAGATTCTCAGTCGTCCAGGACATGATAAAATCAAAAAAGGCGTTCAATACAAGATCAACTGGACTTTATTTGTAGCAACTGGACTTTATTTGTAGCAACAAGACGTTTCGCTCATCATCCGATGAGGAGGTTGTTTGAGAAACTTTTCGCAACAACCCAATCCACCGTTTGCAATAACTCAAACTCGAGGAGTGACTGGACCTATTTTTAAGAATTAAAAAACAATAATGACAACACTGTGGTCTAATGCTGAAGTGCAGGTGTTTCTTTGTGCTTGATGGCCAATGACAAAAATTCAGAGCGAGCTAGACGGTCTTTTCCACCAGAGCTTCAGAGCCCCCACAGGCCGGGCAGGGCGTCATCTCCCTGGCCCCGAGCTCCGCCGGTCACCGCGGAAGATCCTCCGTGCTCCTGCGGACTCTGAGCACCACTGGTAACAGCGGAGGATCATACGAGCTGCCGATCCCGCAGGAGCACGCGAGGCCGGGGTCTGGGCCCCTGCCTCACCCGCTCCTGCCGGCTCCGAGCTGAACCCGCCCACTAGAACCGTTACTGAAAGTATAATGAAAACACAACTCATACCATGCAGAGACAAGTTGAACCGAGCTGTACCGGTACCAAGTTACTAATGGAAAGAGGCATTTGAGTGCAATCAACTGTCAAACCTGACAGTTTGTGGCTGCAGACTTCTGTAGCAATATTAAACTTTGCAATTCATCCTAAGTTTGCCATTAAACACAGTCAGTTATAAAACCTAATTCAAAGGTTACGTATGATGCTTAAAGATTTGGCTTTATTCAGGTAGATCTGGCCCTCAGTAAGTTCTGCAGATGTGGAAAGGGAACAGAGCACAGAGCTTCTTTAACAAGCCAGCTTTGATTAAAAGTACTATTATTGTTTTTTTTTCTTACCTTGGGTCCTTTTGGATGCTGTCTACTGATGGAGACCGGCCCAGAGCAGCCTCAGGTGGAAGGGCAGGGCCTGATTTGCTGTAAGGCGACTCAGTCGATGGGCAGAACTGCAGGGTGCGGTATGGGTTGGCGTAGTCAGCCACACCACTTCCTGTGGCAAAGCTGCCTCTCTGAAAAGTGCCGGCGGTGCTCTGACTTCCCGTTCGCTGCAAGGGGATTGGATCAACACCGGGGGAGGACGGGGCTAGAGGAGTGTAAGGATAAAACAGATAGTTGAGGACATCTTGGTACAACTGGTTCACCACTGGGGTTTGAGTAGCAAGGTTTGAGTGGGCAGGTAGAGAAGGAAAAATAAATGACAACCAAACAAATCCAACCCAAGGACACAAATGTAGAAGCAGGAGTAGCAGAAAAGCAACAACACAGCAGCAATGGGCAAAAGGGGAAAATAAAAAACATTAAAAAAAAAACAAGTCATAAAACAAACAGATAAAACATTGTAAAGAGTGTTAGTAAAAAGGCAGGAAAACACTGCATAAAACAGAGTTGTTGTTTTTTTGGTACAAATACGTTAAAATTAACAAACAGAAACAGAACAATTTAAATCATAATTACAAAAAAAACATTTGGGTTAACATACTAACACAATGTCTGATGAACATGATACTTGTTCTTTAAATAAAACAGGGTGCCTTCTCACACCTGATCATCATCCCATTGATTGAAAGCACCTGACTCTAATTTCACCTTCAGATGAACTGATAATCCTAGAGGTTCACATACTTTTACCACTCACAAATATGTAATACTGGGTCATTTTCCTCAATAAATAAATGACCAAGTAGAATATTTTTTCTCATTTTTTAACTGGATTCTCTTTATCTACTTTTAGGACTTTTGCGAAAATCTGATGATGTATTAGGTCAAATTAATGCAGAAGTATCCATCCATCCATTTTCTTTTACCCGCTTCTTCAATTTTGGGTCATGGGGGTTGCCGGTGCCCATGTCCAGCAATCAATGTGCGAGGGGCGGGGTACACCCTGGACAGGTCTCCAGTCCATCACAGAGCCACATAAAGACAAACGAGACAAACAACCATTCACTCTCTCACTCACACCTAGAGATTAGAGTTACCAATCAGCCTAACATGCATGTTTTTGGTCTGTGGGAGGAAACTGGAGTACCCGGAGGAAAACCACGCATGCATGGAGAGAACATGCAAACTCCACCCAGAAAGGCCCCTGGACCGGGATTTGAACCAGAGACCTGCTCGCTGAGAGGCAGCAACTCTACCAGTTGTGCCACCGTGCTGCCGTATGCAAAAATATAGAAAACTATAAAGATGTCACAAGTATTCAAGTACTATTGTAAATAAGATGTGAAGTGCACATTCTCAGTTTTCAGAAATTGTTGGAATTATGTCGATAGCATAAACTATTCCAAAGTTACAGTAATGCTAATTGAGCCTGTACAAAAGTCAATGTCAACACACTTAGAATAAACAGTTTGTTGTTGAAGTTCAGGTATGTCAGCCACCAACTATAATAAAGTGCTATGTGTTGTCATCATTGTATGATATAACTGGAACCTTGTACATAGTTTTGTTCCACCTCCTGTACCACATGTGATGTGAATGACAATAAAAATCCTTGAATCCTTGAATGCCATACAATGGCAAATTTTGTTTTCTGCATTTAACCCATTGCCCCTGGGATACACCCAGGTGGAGCAGTAGGCAGCTATGTATATGCACCTGGTGAGCAATTAGGGATTGGGTGTCTTGCTCAGAGACACCATGACATGTGGGAATGCTGAGGATGGAGCCTGGGACTTTCGGGTTCCAAGTCGGATGTCCTGCCTCTACCCCATCTTGGCTTCACATAAATTAGGTTGAAGATCTTTGCTTATTACCGGTAGATTGAATATTGCTTGATGGATTGTGCGTGTGTTTGTGTGCTTGTGGTGGTAATTTAAATGTCTCAAGGTTCCAGTTAAAATAAATAATCTAACCTTTTATGGCTCTGGCCATCATTAGTGGACAAATGGTGACTCACGATTTGTAGACACAGATATGTGGTTTGTAGATTTATTTGTTTCTGTACTTGTTCTATTTTACCTGCCTGGTAGTGTTTCTTACTGTAGCTAGTTACTACATGAAGTTATATGCTGCAGAGAAAAACTTGTAATTAAGTACATTGTGATACAATCAAAACAAACTATGCACAGTGTGTACAAAAGACAAAAACCAAACAAACAAAAAAGGGTTGTTTCTAAACTCTGAATGCTCTTTAAAAAAGCACAGAATGTCATGATTTCTGCTCTCTGCCTCCTGCCAGCGCTCTCGGCCACATGCTCACTTCTCCACTGCAGAACGTAGATCAGCTGATCAGCTGATCAGCTGCAGGAGGAGGCTTCTCCCACATGTGGGCTGCACAAATGTGCAGCAGGTGCTAAATCAATTAAAATAGTTTATTTTAAATAAAAATTCCATGCCCATCGTGCGGCTCATCCATCAATCAGCCAATTGTGTGTCATGTCTAATCTTACTTTGAAGAACTCTGATAGAGTGAGTCTGTGTAAAACAAACCGCAAAGTAGCGAGGGACTACTGTAATGCAATTTTCAAGCTTGATCTCAGATAAAGTTCAGCTTAAAGGCCAGTTACTGCTCAGTGTTCCACCTGTCAATAAAAATACAATAGTCTGATTTTATAGTGGTGATTGAAAGTTTGTGAACACTTTAGAGTTTTCTATATTTCTGCATACATATGACCAACAACCTCATCAGATTTTCACACAAGTTGTAAAAGTAGATAAAGAGAACCCAGTTAAACAAATGAGACAAAAATATTACACTTGGTCATTCATTTAATAATTATTGGACTGTATTACTTTCAAATCAAACTTAAACATGACACCATAACTTCTATATGGTTTGGTCTGTGTGTCCATTTCCAGGAACATTTTTGAATTTATAAACATTTTATTTGAGAAAAATGTGAAAGGTTAAATGTTAAAAAACAACAACACTATAACAGCGCAATTAATTATGATTACTGTACCAAAGACAATGAGTTTTAGTTTTTAAAATACTATACAAGTAGACTATTGTAAGAAAAAAATCATTTTGTCATTTCACATGAAAATTTGCCCCCAAGCTTCACCTTCATCCATCAATTTTATTTAAATGCTTTGCTGCAGAGTTACAGAGAACTGATGCCGCTCAGCAGTGAGTTACACCCTGGGTAGGTGCCAGTCTATCACAAGGGCACAAAAAGACCAATATGACAAACAACTGGTGGTCACATTCTCACGCACACAT